>JADWOT020001301.1:0-164000 GCA_036345935.2 Taenia hydatigena | reverse complement strand
CAAAAGGACAAACAAGTACCCGCAAGAGGAGATGAGATTCAGTCAAATAGCGAAGTGTTGCGAAATTATTTATTCGAATAACTGTCATGTGCCTCAAATTCGTTTGACATTATCTCGCAATCTTGGTCAATGTGCATGCAGTGGAGCTTCGAAGTAATACGCGATTTACAGTCGAGTGGACTTTGCAAAATTCAGCCAGCGCAAGCTCTTAAGCGAAGGAAGTCTAATTTTTCTTCTGTGTTGTCTATTCATTTCGAGAATTCCATGGTATGAACGGCTTGTTGCGGACTCCATTTACGACAATTAGTTGCAGTAGCTGGACTTCCTCACCTCAATTTTACGCCCTTTGAAAAAAAGAAAGCAGGATGATTAAGTCGTCAAACAACGATTATGCTAAGCGAATCCGGCACCCAAAGTAAAGAAACGGCAGGGACTAAAAGCATCTTCTGCGATACCAACGCTAAGCCAGTCGACACTGTCCAAGGACGAAGGGCCCTTGCAGTCACGTAGTTGTGTAGTGAGAGAATGAATCGAATGTACACTAAAATTTATCGCCTTTATGTGTAAACGGTGGTGAGTGAGTCAAAATCCTTGTAAGTGGCTCCTTTGCTAGTCGTAGATGTTATCCACCCTACTTACTCTGCCTTTCTTCACCGGCAATCTGCTCCTGCCACCCTTTGAACTGCTGAACATGTCGGGCACGTGTTCCATTCATTCTGAGCAAAAAGTCTTCCAATCAATCAAATCGGCATTTGCCGCTCACAACCACACAGCCACTGAGAAACAATGGTTCAGTGCCCACCACCTTCTTGTAGAATGCCAGGGCATGCTCGCTTGGCAAGGCTCCTGCTCTAACCGCAGTGAAGGACTGTGATACGAAAGGTTAAGTGTGTCCATTGAAGTGGATGGCATTTACGAATGGAACGCGCATAATGCAGTGTCCAAGAAGGCGCAATTGGATCATTAACGCTTCTATTATGGAGGAGAGAGGATGAGAGAAGGGAAGACTTAGTGTAAGTGCATGGGGAAATTGGGGGTGGGTGGGGCAGAAGTCCTTAAAATGTTCAATATCTAATGCCAAGTACCGCGAATTTGCGATTCTATAAGCAGGTTGGCGTGAAGTACTTAGAGAGGGAGAGAGAGATTGATTGATTGATTGATGGTGTGTAGAGGTTACACAAGTCCAAACCTCAGTCATTGCAAACATTTTTTTGGCAATGACACACAAGTAGACGTCGTGATGGCACCTTCTTTATCTAGGCGGAACAAAAGGAATGTCACGCAGAACACCTGTGTTGGCATCTCACGCCAATAGAAGTTTTTCCTCTATCGGTCGCTTAATTTACTTTCCTTTTCTTATTCGTTTAATCCTGTTTGCTAATTTTTAAATCTGATTTTCTTGCAATCCGATCCCATTCATCCAAATTGGTATGAGCAGATAATAGCTCAGCATCGAATCGTTCAATTTTTAGTTGAATTAACATTAAAGGCATGCGAATCCCTTGATGCCTTGCATTTGGTTCGACTCTACATTGTAATTGAAATTATGAATTGGATTCTAGCAAAATATACATGCTTAAGTAGCACGCACAATGTGCGTTAAGCAACGAGCCCTAATGGGCAAGCACCACCCACCTGGCAAATAACGGTGGTGGATAGTTCTGGGGTTACGGTTATAATCAGGCGTCGCTGACTGGTGAATGTTGACGGGTTCTGTTCACCTTGCAGCTAACCCTTCCGACTTCAACTGATTACAGTATTCGATATCCATTTACTCACATTTGTAATGGCATTTCGCGATATTCTTTACACGAATGATCCAAAGACCACTCGTAAAAGCAAATGTTCGTTCAAGGCATCGCGGTATCATCAGAGCGGTGCAAAGGTAATATGGACTAGGGCTATAGCCAGATATTCACAGTTATTGACTACGCACTAATGATTGCTTGCCCTCATGACTGAAATCAAAAGCTCCGCCTCGACCTTCGGGGGGAGGCTTCAGTAGATTCGATCGCTCACAGTTATGGTAAAATTCTGTCATCTATCTTCAATAGGCTGACACCAAAACTATTTAATCACGCTATCTTTAACAAACTACACACTGTAGGTAAAGTTACTCGGGCTCTACTTATTCCCTCATAAGTAGACTGACGAAAACGGGTACAAGTCAAATTACCAGTCATTCTGCAGTTTTACCTTTGATCGTACAATCATGGGATTGCACCACCCACTAATTTATTGCTATTTGCTCGTAAGACAATACGTTAAAAGTGACAGCTAATTTGATGCGAAGAAGATATTTGAATTCGTGCTTAAAGTACTTAATTGAAGTTAGATGAACAAATATGATTTCATGGTGTAAATGTGAATGTCTTACAGGATACTCTTCTGCATTTCATGCTTTAAAAGGCGAAGCGAAAATATAACAGAATTTCCAAGTGGCTGGTTAACTGTCGAGAACAGAATGTCTGCAAGTGGTAGTAACTTGGCGACTGGAGTGGATTAGAGGATTAAACGCAAATTTGGATATGATTCTGGAGTTTTCGGTTAAGTTGCATGTCCACATGATTTGTCCAGGTAAAATTGAATATTTTGAATTTAAAGACCATTAATAAATGCGATCGGCTCAGCTGGAATTTCTCAACATGCTAAAGTGGCAAGAAGCGAAGGCAATGAAAGCGCAACTGGGAATACCGTGGTGGCATTAACACGCATATAAGCAATTGTGTATACGTGCGTGACCTGTTTTGAGTACTAAAGCCCTACGCACGTGTCGCAAGTCAGTCTATTCCGGATCCTTAGATTTACGGGTTGTCCTCTTGCATCACGTGGCTACATTGTGACTCGCCTCATTCTTGCCAGTGTGTGTGGGTTTGTGCTTCCCAATCAATCAACTGTATAATCCGCACTTTCTATCTTGTTCATTGCTTCCCAATTTATATCTCACCATAGTGTAGCTGTCAGAAATCTTCATAGTCTTCGAGTCAGTCTACACTGTGACGTCTAGCAAAGGTAAACCCATCCAGAAGACGTCAATTTGGAAACAAGGCAAAGGGCACGATGCATTTTATCTAATGAATTTTGGTGTGCACATCCACCGAAGTGGCTAGAGCAGACCGTGGTGCGATCAGATTACTCAGCCCTCTGGGAGAGCTCTCTCCTTGGCCTACATCCTCTCCGCATCTCCTCTATCCAATCAGCTGTTTTGCTTTTGACTTTGGAGGCAAATGAGCATCAAGTTCGAACAGTCGGACATTCTCGAACAGTTAGATTATTTATCAAATCTGAGTCTTACAAGGTCCATGAAAATCAAATGTGCAAAATCGGGATGCCGAATGTCCCGTTTAAGTTATGAATACCCTACTTATTATTCAAGGAATTCAGAGCGTCAAGCGACTGCGGCTTATCACTAGCACACTCACTCTATTTCTTTAAAAGTTAAAAGCCAGAGTAAAGTGTAACTAACATGTTAATAGACAGTCTAATTGCTTAGTTTGGGATTCAAATGCCAAAGATTCGTCAGATTAATGGCAATTTTCAATTGATGTCGTGCGACAGAAATGCGATAATTGCTGCGATTTCTGGAACTTCGCTTTAAATTCTGGATTTGACTGCATTAAAGCAGGAAATGTCAGGGAAAGAGGATCAAAAGGCTCCAAGTGGACTTGGTTTTGGCGCCCTCGTAGTGTTATCTTTGATTAGAACCTCTAAGGGACAGTAAGCAGACCCTGTGCTTTAACCTGAAATTGTTGGAAAAGTTAAGGTGAAATCTATACACAAACAAAGTTTCCAATCTGTTGACTGCAAATATGTTTCCTTATAGTCAGGTGGAGAGAACCAGCTCAGATGTCGGTTGAGGATGCTTGGTCGTTCCATTCAGCGAGGCAGTATATATGACGCTGACTGATGGCCATCAATGTAATACTTTGATTATGCGTTTAGCACTTTGATGTGGATTTATGGTTACTGAAGCCTCCGTCTCTACTTTGGCTATTGGCATGGCAAACGAAACATACTAGCAACGTTCCTAAGTATCTCACACTTAAGAGTAAACATTAGTGCTATTTGCACGCCTCTTTAGAGCCATGAAGGCAAGACAAACAGTCCCCAATGGAAATTTGAATCACCAAATAGCGTTTATAGAATAAAAATTCTGCAAACATTATGAGCGAGGTATTTCGAATTGACTACAGTGAGTTAAAAATTCCGTTCTATCTGGTTAAATTGGACTAAGAAGAGGGCATTACTATGCCATTCATCTACATTCATTGAACAATGCAGACAGCAAATTGTTTTTACTATTAAATATTAGAGTAGAACGAAATCTGTGTGCATTTCATTGTTCGAAAGTCAGCGTTTGTGCCAGTATCAATTAAAAATAAAGGCATCGACTATGGTACATAAGTATGTATCGGAAAGGCGAAGGCACTCTTCAAATGATAATTGCTGAACATTGCGCTAAAGCTGTCCTGCTTAGCATTCCCAAGTATTGGTTCGATACTTGACTTGTGTGCGCTTAATTGGGGCCTCTCGGGTAGACTTGACCTAAAATGCATTTTGCTTTCACAGATGCTCTTCTTTTTCTACCAACCTACCAACCAATCAGTCAACAGCTGAATGGTTAAAGGAAGAGTTGCAGCTTTGCTTTCCAGGGTTGGTAGGTGCGGCGTCGTCTGGGACGCTAATCGCTAGCCCAAATCTAAATGGCCTGTTTTGAAGGACGATTCAGCGATATTATACCTACGTCTTCATAAAATTCGCTCTACGGCCTCGCATTTGGATAACAACTGTGACTGATACTGCAGCTGCTTCCGAGGATTTTGAAATCATTCACCACCGTTTGCACATGAAGGCTATGAATTTCAGTGAACATTTGATTCATCCTCTCAGCACACAACTATGCGGCCGCAAGGACTATTCACCCTTGAACATTGTCAAATGATTCATCGTTGGTACCACAAAAGCTAATTTAAGCACCCATCGCCTCTTCACTCCAGGTGCGATCTTCACAGGGCATAGTCATTGTTTAATGATTTACTTATTCTGGCGTGTTTTTTGCCAAAGACGTAAGATTTGAGGCAAAGAATTCCAGCTACGACAATTAATTGTCCTAAATAAAGCCAACAACAAGCCGTTCATACCGTATAATGTTTAAGATGATACGACAACACAGAAGAGGAACTAAACTTCTTCTCCCGAAAGTTTACTGGAATGTAGGACATGGACTGCTTCAAGGCCCTACTGATGTCACATTGACTAAGTTAGCGCAATAATGTCAAGCGCATTTGAGGCACTTGACATTTATTCGAATAAATCATTTTGCAACACAATGCCGTTTGCCTGAATTCCGGCTTCTGTTGAGGACACTTGGTTGGTCGTTTTGCCACCTTCGGGCAAACTGGCCCCTAGGCCATGCCAACACTCCCGATTCCCATTCTGTTCTGTTTCCACTCATGTATTAGGTCTCGAGGAGCTCTAATTTTGTTAGTTGATCGCATAAGTTATAACTTGATAAAACGATATAAAAGTTATAGCAATTAATTCTGGCCTTGATCACGAATCTCATTTGTAATAATTAACATGTAAGCTGCAATTCTGTTGGTGATGGAGTAAAGAAGATGCGATTTTGTTTTTTGACAAACAATACGCTAAGGCAAAGCCAATAAACTCCAAAAGGGTACAAATTGGCAAATAGAAAAGAAAATTAAGCAGGAGATCGCACCAACTCTGAAGAATGCCTCACAAAGAGAGGCGTGTTTAAGGAAGGAGAGAGCGTTAAAAACTCCTCAAATGATGTGCCTCACTCGCTGCAACGCAGCGAATTATAAGCCCGGTGAAGTGGTGGTAAGCAATGGACGGGGTGCGCTGCATCAGTCCGAGACTTCTCTGAAGGCAAAAGAGGGCGTTCCAGTAGGACAGCTTATATATTTAAAAAAACAAAGGGAATGGGGCCGTTGGCAAACAACTGTTAACTTCAACTGTAAGAACCCTCTAGGTATCACTGCAAGTTCTGTGTTGGCAGGCAATTTGCCCTCCTCAGTTGCCTTCGTAAGGTGGCCCATTCAGCGCCACACTTGACCCTGCCGCATGCTGCCCATGGGATTGGATGGTTGTCTTCAGCTTACCACACCAACTAAGTGATTCTGTCAGGCATTGGCTTCCAGCATGCTTCATGTACTCCTTCCATTAGGCATTAGGATGCTACTCCTAGGCCAGATTTATTTTGTTGATACTTTATGCACTTTTTGGAGCAGGAATGTACGTGGTCCGTGATCGATTCGCAGTTGCACCGGCTGTTCCTACCACCATTCTGTAGGCGACTGCCAAGTCGTTACTTCGACTCGGCAGGCTCTACATTGCCAATGACGGTATGTAAACTCTAGTTTAAGATGACACTGATTTCACCAGGTTCCTAAGCCAGTCAATAATCACAGAAACAGTTGTCGAAAAGCGAATGATGTGGGCATTTTGCGTCTAATCTGCTCTTGCATTAGTGCCACCAAGCAGTTTTTCTGGGTCCCATTAAGCCGCTCGCGACGTGCAGACAATGATTTTCCAGTCGGACGCTTTATGTTTTAGGAGCCTCACTATGCCACTTCTAGTCTACTAAAGTCAGGCGTTGCTGCAAGTACCAGCAGCCTTCATTGCAGGTAAAAGGGAGCAAGGTGATTGGCTGAAGGCCAACATCACTTTCACTTCTCAACTGACTGACAATCTTTGCCGGTTTCACCACCGTCTTAGCTAGCCTCCTCGTGTTATGCTGGGGCCTAGTAGTTACGCCAAGTAGTCAGACTTGTTATCTTGTCACTGGTGCAAAGTGGAAACAAACCGATCAGTAGGGGAAAAGCTGCCTTATAGAGAACGAGAACGATTATGGATGGGTGGGTCGGCACCACGTCAACGAGAGAGAGCACATCCTGTGATAGATGACGGTTCAGGGGGATATTGAGTTTAACCGATTAATCGAAATATTACAGCAAAATATCTAGATCTAAGGCCCCTAAAATAGGGAGGAAACCTTGCTTTTTCCACCAATAGCTCAACGTAGTGGTAAAGCACCATCTTCGTGCTTACTTAAAACCCATAGTACGACACTCCAGGTGAAGTTCTAGGCCAGTAGTTTGGTTCTTAAGATGCTCATCTAGTATGTTTGCATTGCTATTTGCTCGATAACGGCATCAAATGAGCATCGCTCAGTGAAACCTGGCGCAATGCTGCTACTGAATAAGGAACGTGAGTAGTAGACGTTGCTACACAAACGTATCTTAACTAGTTTATGCATAAGTATCACGGGATCATTGAAGCGTAGATATACACGGTTTTGAGGCTAGTCATTGATAACCGCAGTGAAAATCGGCGTCAGACGCATTAGGGTGCTAACTGGATGAGAGGCAGAGCTGTGCTACTTAAATCGCTTACTAGTAGCACCCAAGACAGTAATGGTTAGTATTTTATTAACCCTCTGTGAAGGCCATCATTGCTCACTCCTTCTCTTCTGCAGTGGCATGGTTCTTTGGTCTCCTGGTGATTTCCTCCTTCTGCCGCGTCATATTTCCTCTCCAATACTCCTAGCAAATTAGTCGCCCTATTAACATAATAAAATTGTGCATCGACATCAGATAAGTAAGTCTAACTGGACGAGACAAGTGTTAGCACAATGTCTTGCATTCCATGTATCAAAGTAGTATCGGTGGTATTTACAGCGAAAATGCAATGCCTCAGCAATGCAACGAAGTTGTAGAAGCCAATTTTGAGGTGTTGCAGGGTTGACTGCAAACGAGTGAAACCGAACCTAAGAGGAGATACGCCTGCAGTTGCTAAAATCTACCAATTCGTTACTACGGCGTTACCCAACTACTGCAATAACGTGCGGTAGCAGTTCGCAATTGAACCTTAAATTTTGACCTTGCGTTGACTTCAATTAGTTTCATGTGTTCGTCAAATCCCTTCATACACGCACCCACCGCAAACAAACGGCGCAGTTAGCTTCAACGACACTGCATTGCTCACACTAGTACAAGTGGAAATGCGTGTGTGGGGGCGTCTGCACATACTGGCGATGAATTAACGAGTTCCTAGTGAGAAGGTCCTAGTCCCTTCTCTCGACTACTGCCAGCCTCTCTGCCATCCAACACAACCGCCTTCCCTCCCAACCCCTCCTATCAATTATACATGAATGTCAAAAACTATACCATTGAGTTATCAAGTCACTTCCAATTTAACCCTGTTGCAATCCAACCTGCCGTCATTTAGTGTAGGCTCTTACTGAGCCTTTGATGACAATGAAAGTCATTATCATTTTTCGTTATTCTTAAACCAAAATGCCGGTGTGAGAGAAATTAGGTCTTTCTTCACTAAACTATGAAGGAATTATAATTTTAACACATTAACTTTAGTAAGCTTGACTTGTGCAAACTCAGGAAATCAGCCACAGAAGTAGCGGCAAATTGGTAAAAGACAAAAAAACTATTAAGCAAAAGCTAAGCTGATTGCAAACAGGCGGGGAGACTACGCATTGCATTTTTAAGGAAGTACGGATCAAACCACGGAAACTGAAAGGCATCGCAAAGTTTAGGTACCGCCCGTCACCTACGCAGCACACGCAACGTCCAATGACACCAGCGTGATGCATGGGCTAAGAAGAGCTTGGTTGCTGGCTTTGGAGCAAAGCGAATGCCTTCAAATATTGTTCCTTAAGCATAATTCAGTCTAGCAGTTTTTGTCGGTCTACATCCGCGCATAAGACAGTCACGTACTCAATCGAACTCTTTTGGCATTCGCGGCAAGCTCATTCTATTGTGCAGCCATGATGGAGAACAAATGAACTCGCTTAGTCAAAATTATAAGCAGTGAAATATAAAAAGTAAGCTACCTACTTATATTTAGGCTTTGCGAGATCATCGATAAGCAGTTGAAGTTATGGAAAGGAAGAGATGAATTAAGATAAAAGAAGGTGGCATGATGAATAGAGGCAGGAAAGAAGGAACAATGAAAAGATGGAGGAAAGAAAGAGCCTCTACTAACGTCAGTGAGAGGCCGGGTCTGATCCCGCGCTTGCGATTGTTTGCGTGGTCACCAGCAAATTCTCTAGCCAAAAAGTGGAACATGTGAGTTTAGGTCTAGCTACCCTGCTTAACTGCACGGGTTCTGACTCTACTATTCTGACCTCAACCAGTTTCGAATGTTCGCGTGTATTACAAAACTATATTGTGTCACGCAGTAGTGACGTGCAACGATACTAACCCACGTAGGCTTCATCGTGTTCATTTTATTCTTACGCCGTTGTTGGCCACAATCGATTGGTAGGTTCACTCACTTTACGATACACAAGACAAGTCACTCACTTGCAAGATATCCCCTGTTATCTGGATAATTCTGTGTTCACCGATATGTCACTTTTGAAGGGTTTGAGCCACTCCACCAAAAAGCGCCCAAAATCAATAACACTCAGCGTTGCAACTCGTTGTTTTTATGCAAAACGAACGTGTACTGGCACTGCTTGAGGGGCCTCTGATATCTTACTATGCCGATGAATAAATCTGTGAGAGTTGCTAATCAGTTGGGAGGTTAGCTGTTCAGGTGGATGGTTCAACTGGTCAGTCACTTAACAGTTCGGCCGACGACTCATCAAAACCTGTCTAGCTGGCCATCAAATTTGACAGTGACTGCGGATGAATTAGGTACTGCTAAAATGAGTCGCATCTTACTAATAATTATACATGCGGATATGAAAGCGCCCTGAAGTGGTCGACAATCGCACGCCCTACTCTCACTTAAACCATTAATGCGCACGCTCCCTTGATGATGCGGTACCATGGTGGCAAGATGGTGTACGGACTCAAAAATTAATATTAGATAGAACATACAACACTCGCATGGGCAGTTAAGCCACGTGTATGCAAAATATTGGACGCCTCAAGCAAAAGAAACTTGCGAACCCACTTTCACAGGCTTGTCAGGTTTCTGCTAAGTGCGCGCTATTCCCTTTAGCAGTGATTGCATAGGAAAGTGCAAAGTACAAGTGGCTAGCACGATTTGGCCATATTTTGTTAATCAGTCGATGTTCGACACAGCGTAGCCAGAATCGTGCAAAAGTAAGGGTAATAATATCAAAGGTTCAGTAAGCTATGCTCCACTTCTTGCATCTTACTGACACACGATTTGAGGTTAGCTTTGGACCCGATTTAAAATCGGATTATGATTGCGATTGCAGATCATAACTCGTAACACTCGCCGATCTCTCATTTGAACAACATTTAGGGAGCGTAAAGTTAGTCACCGGAGTGCAAAATCAGCGTTCTCTAATTTTAGAATCTACGATCTCAGCCTTCGATGTAATTTCAACGTGCATGCCGACCAATATAAAGCGGTGAGTTAACAATTCATTTTCGACGTTGAGAGGCTAGCAATAAGGGTTGAGGCAGGAAAAATGTATCTCGGTGCCTCAAATGCGCTTGACATTATTGCGCTAACTTAGTCAATGTGACATCAGTAGGGCCTTGAAGCAGTCCATGTCCTACATTCCAGTAAACTTTCGGGAGAAGAAGTTTAGTTCCTCTTCTGTGTTGTCGTATCATCTTAAACATTATACGGTATGAACGGCTTGTTGTTGGCTTTATTTAGGACAATTAATTGTCGTAGCTGGAATTCTTTGCCTCAAATCTTACGTCTTTGGCAAAAAACACGCCAGAATAAGTAAATCATTAAACAATGACTATGCCCTGTGAAGATCGCACCTGGAGTGAAGAGGCGATGGGTGCTTAAATTAGCTTTTGTGGTACCAACGATGAATCATTTGACAATGTTCAAGGGTGAATAGTCCTTGCGGCCGCATAGTTGTGTGCTGAGAGGATGAATCAAATGTTCACTGAAATTCATAGCCTTCATGTGCAAACGGTGGTGAATGATTTCAAAATCCTCGGAAGCAGCTGCAGTATCAGTCACAGTTGTTATCCAAATGCGAGGCCGTAGAGCGAATTTTATGAAGACGTAGGTATAATATCGCTGAATCGTCCTTCAAAACAGGCCATTTAGATTTGGGCTAGCGATTAGCGTCCCAGACGACGCCGCACCTACCAACCCTGGAAAGCAAAGCTGCAACTCTTCCTTTAACCATTCAGCTGTTGACTGATTGGTTGGTAGGTTGGTAGAAAAAGAAGAGCATCTGTGAAAGCAAAATGCATTTTAGGTCAAGTCTACCCGAGAGGCCCCAATTAAGCGCACACAAGTCAAGTATCGAACCAATACTTGGGAATGCTAAGCAGGACAGCTTTAGCGCAATGTTCAGCAATTATCATTTGAAGAGTGCCTTCGCCTTTCCGATACATACTTATGTACCATAGTCGATGCCTTTATTTTTAATTGATACTGGCACAAACGCTGACTTTCGAACAATGAAATGCACACAGATTTCGTTCTACTCTAATATTTAATAGTAAAAACAATTTGCTGTCTGCATTGTTCAATGAATGTAGATGAATGGCATAGTAATGCCCTCTTCTTAGTCCAATTTAACCAGATAGAACGGAATTTTTAACTCACTGTAGTCAATTCGAAATACCTCGCTCATAATGTTTGCTGAATTTTTATTCTATAAACGCTATTTGGTGATTCAAATTTCCATTGGGGACTGTTTGTCTTGCCTTCATGGCTCTAAAGAGGCGTGCAAATAGCACTAATGTTTACTCTTAAGTGTGAGATACTTAGGAACGTTGCTAGTATGTTTCGTTTGCCATGCCAATAGCCAAAGTAGAGACGGAGGCTTCAGTAACCATAAATCCACATCAAAGTGCTAAACGCATAATCAAAGTATTACAGTGATGGCCATCAGTCAGCGTCATATATACTGCCTCGCTGAATGGAACGACCAAGCATCCTCAACCGACATCTGAGCTGGTTCTCTCCACCTGACTATAAGGAAACATATTTGCAGTCAACAGATTGGAAACTTTGTTTGTGTATAGATTTCACCTTAACTTTTCCAACAATTTCAGGTTAAAGCACAGGGTCTGCTTACTGTCCCTTAGAGGTTCTAATCAAAGATAACACTACGAGGGCGCCAAAACCAAGTCCACTTGGAGCCTTTTGATCCTCTTTCCCTGACATTTCCTGCTTTAATGCAGTCAAATCCAGAATTTAAAGCGAAGTTCCAGAAATCGCAGCAATTATCGCATTTCTGTCGCACGACATCAATTGAAAATTGCCATTAATCTGACGAATCTTTGGCATTTGAATCCCAAACTAAGCAATTAGACTGTCTATTAACATGTTAGTTACACTTTACTCTGGCTTTTAACTTTTAAAGAAATAGAGTGAGTGTGCTAGTGATAAGCCGCAGTCGCTTGACGCTCTGAATTCCTTGAATAATAAGTAGGGTATTCATAACTTAAACGGGACATTCGGCATCCCGATTTTGCACATTTGATTTTCATGGACCTTGTAAGACTCAGATTTGATAAATAATCTAACTGTTCGAGAATGTCCGACTGTTCGAACTTGATGCTCATTTGCCTCCAAAGTCAAAAGCAAAACAGCTGATTGGATAGAGGAGATGCGGAGAGGATGTAGGCCAAGGAGAGAGCTCTCCCAGAGGGCTGAGTAATCTGATCGCACCACGGTCTGCTCTAGCCACTTCGGTGGATGTGCACACCAAAATTCATTAGATAAAATGCATCGTGCCCTTTGCCTTGTTTCCAAATTGACGTCTTCTGGATGGGTTTACCTTTGCTAGACGTCACAGTGTAGACTGACTCGAAGACTATGAAGATTTCTGACAGCTACACTATGGTGAGATATAAATTGGGAAGCAATGAACAAGATAGAAAGTGCGGATTATACAGTTGATTGATTGGGAAGCACAAACCCACACACACTGGCAAGAATGAGGCGAGTCACAATGTAGCCACGTGATGCAAGAGGACAACCCGTAAATCTAAGGATCCGGAATAGACTGACTTGCGACACGTGCGTAGGGCTTTAGTACTCGAAACAGGTCACGCACGTATGCACAATTGCTTATATGCGTGTTAATGCCACCACGGTATTCCCAGTTGCGCTTTCATTGCCTTCGCTTCTTGCCACTTTAGCATGTTGAGAAATTCCAGCTGAGCCGATCGCATTTATTAATGGTCTTTAAATTCAAAATATTCAATTTTACCTGGACAAATCATGTGGACATGCAACTTAACCGAAAACTCCAGAATCATATCCAAATTTGCGTTTAATCCTCTAATCCACTCCAGTCGCCAAGTTACTACCACTTGCAGACATTCTGTTCTCGACAGTTAACCAGCCACTTGGAAATTCTGTTATATTTTCGCTTCGCCTTTTAAAGCATGAAATGCAGAAGAGTATCCTGTAAGACATTCACATTTACACCATGAAATCATATTTGTTCATCTAACTTCAATTAAGTACTTTAAGCACGAATTCAAATATCTTCTTCGCATCAAATTAGCTGTCACTTTTAACGTATTGTCTTACGAGCAAATAGCAATAAATTAGTGGGTGGTGCAATCCCATGATTGTACGATCAAAGGTAAAACTGCAGAATGACTGGTAATTTGACTTGTACCCGTTTTCGTCAGTCTACTTATGAGGGAATAAGTAGAGCCCGAGTAACTTTACCTACAGTGTGTAGTTTGTTAAAGATAGCGTGATTAAATAGTTTTGGTGTCAGCCTATTGAAGATAGATGACAGAATTTTACCATAACTGTGAGCGATCGAATCTACTGAAGCCTCCCCCCGAAGGTCGAGGCGGAGCTTTTGATTTCAGTCATGAGGGCAAGCAATCATTAGTGCGTAGTCAATAACTCATGTCCATTCAATCGAGTTTTTTTTGGAAGATTCTTGAGACCCAGGCTTTGCCTCTTTGGGTCTATTTTAACCCCGATCAGTCCCAATTTTACTGAGTGGGCTCCTGTGCGAGGGTTTGCACAACCGATCTCAGTGAGGTTAATAACACGTCAGTGTATGGTGGTGCATGTTTCATCCAAATTTGGATTTACTTTGCGTGTTGATGGCCACTTGAAGCTAACTTGTTTTGCGTCCAACCACCTATTTACTTGCCTGTCAACTTTACACAGGATTAGTTGAAGATTGGCACAGCGAAGGACATTTTGGATACAAAGAGAAGGGACTGAAGGGCGCGCTCCACTTAATACCAAATCCCAACTGTAGGAAAACATTGCAGGTTTAGAAGCAGAGGAAAAGCAGAATCCTCCTCACAAAAAATGTGGACCACTCGTCGATCTGCAATTTCAAGTTAGTGGCATTCGCATTTGACGTCATATCAGCTATGATTGAAGAAGTCGGAGAGAGGACTGCCACCTCATTGTGCCGCCATAGGTGACACATTGATTGGCGTTGTTGTCTCAGCTACAAAGCACTAATTCTCTTAGGCATTACCCCACTGATATGGAAATCACTAATTTGTGTCGATTGGGAACACTTGCGGGGTCTTGTGTAATTTTACAAAACTATTTTCCTGATGGTAAGGGCGATGAGAAGGACAATAGGTACTGAAGAGAACGTTTCTAACTTGTCGATTAGGTCTTACGTGCGTCAATATGCTGTCAGTTAGGAGTCGATGCATTGGCGCTTCTACGGCACTGCATTTGTGCTGTCCACACATCACTATGGAGCTGTCACCACTGTTCACGCCACTGCTCACATACAAACTTGTCCACACCAGAGCGTGTGCTGTGCGTCATTTCCTCGAGTGTGGGGTAGCCAACGAATGAGTGCCTTCCGATAAGCACGCGTCACGTGATTGGCACAGCTCACAGCCCAATCACAATCGTCATGGCTAAGCGGACGCAGACATCAAAGAAATCGTGACTGGGTGGCTTGTGGTTTTTGAGAGCATTCTTCAGAGGCGCCTTTGTAACACCCAAATCGGGTGGAGACACTCAAGAGCTAAAGAAATGTCAGACGAAGCGCTTCTCTGTTGCCTAAACATGGCCAGCCACGTGGACTGCATGCGCCGGCAGTCACCGCATTCAACTCTAAATGCGTTTGGGTTGAGCACGTGAAATGATCCTTACAGCATTTTTACAACAGATTGCTATATTTTGTCAGATTGTGCTTTTACTCAAGATCATGCCAGTGGCACCATTCCTCTAGCCTAAGTAAAAAAGAGGAACCGGTTGACCTGGTGATGGCAAATAAAACGAATACCATAGTTCGTTACTGTCATAATCCCAAAAAGATCCCTGAAACAGTTTGTAGCTAAGATGCTAAAGCTTGGCATGAGCGTTACATCTTGCAGCGACAACTTCATATTAGTAACACTCAGTATCCTGAATTCCACCTCATATTGACAGCAGATCATATCAGTCATTCCTGCATTCTTTTTGTTCTTTTTTTCGATTCCCTTTCTCTTTCTCAGCATGACCTCTCACCTTTCTGGTGGGTCTGATTAGGGCACGTCTATGTGCAACGGCTCCTGCAACCCATTGAGAGGACTTGAAACCGGAGGGGGAAGTGGGAAGGGGCAACTTCATTACATTCTATCCGGGTCTCACACACTAGTTGAGGGTAGCAGTGTTGTAGAGTTTTAATGGCTTAAACGTTGAAGCCTTTCTTGAGGAGAAAAAGATTATGCAAAGACCTTTGCATCAACGCATATTGCACGTTCTTCGGCCTCTGCCTTAATCCACCGAAGTTACGTGTAACTTACCCCCGAGAAGGCATTTTTACAATAATAGATAGATTAGTCAGTCAACAATAATAGGATTGCACGTATTTTGTTTGGTTGGATGGCTGTAATGGATGAGAGGTATCTAAAGATAAGGCAAGTGATGGAGGGCGATTTACGAGTGTCGAACGTGATAAAGACGAGAGTGGCCCCATGACGCTTACTAGCTTCGAGTGGAAAATCCTTGGCTTTAGTTGAGGCTTTACCAAAGTTTAGTTCATTCGGTCTTTATGTGCCCATTAGATAAACGCCTCCTCTATCGATTTAAAGCGTTGATTGATGATTTGCTTTCTTTCTCTTTCCTTCATCGCCCTCCAGGTGCTTCCCTTTTTTGTTGGTTGTCACCAGAGGTAATAATGAGCAGCTACCAGCCAAATGCCAAAGCTGATGTCTGGTCCTATGGGGTCCTCATGCATGGCGTTCCCAAGTACGGAGACACGTCTTAAGAGAGATGGTTTATGTATCAAATCTTGGGGTGCTTGATAGTAACAGAGATTCCTGTTTGCTTTTCTGTCATGAATAAAGGAACTTTATTTTGCTGCTAGCTGGTGTGCGTGTGTGTGAAAGTAAAGAAGGAGGGCTTAGGAGCGGTAAAAGAGGAAAAGGATAGATGTTTGCAGTGAATAAATGAATAAATGGAAGATAGAAAGAGCAGAAAGTGAGGGAAGAAATAGTGGAGCGATAAGAAGCTTTGAGAAATCGGCAAGCTCCTATTAGAAGAAACGCAAAAGCAAACGTGGAACAAAACACACAAGCCGGTTATTCGTTCGTAACTTTAACCGTCCTTTGTGTTGTAGTTAATCGAAATATAAAGTTTAGAAAAGTCATAATTAAAAGCTAAATGTTAAAAATTTACAGCGAATCGAAACGAGAAATGGACTTTTATAAGTTTAAACGTCAGTCATGTTATGCAACGGATCTAGAGCGTTCCTCCTCTTCTCTCTTACCGCCCATGCTATTAAAACGTCTAAACACGCTTTGACATCTTTATAATAAAAAAGAGAGAAAGTACGGGAAGATCTTGCAGGCGAGTTCAAAACAGGGATAAATCGCGCCCTTAGGAGCCAACACGCTGCTCCGCATCCAGGTTCAAATTATCGTCCTGTCCTGACCTACAAAGCACGCTCCATATAACTTAAAACCTGAAAACAAATAGCAAGAAAACTTTTGCCTTTGTGAAAAAAAACGTGATTTTGTCTTTTCATTATTTATAAATAGTTTCATTTGTTTTAATATCCTTGCGATTCGCTGCTGAGTTTCTCATCGCTGCATGCTTTGTAATTTGTTTTGTTTATATGTTTGCTCTTCAAATATAACACCGAAGACAAATCTTAGCACCAGCAGCAGCCTTAAACCTAAGGATAAAACACAAAAATTAAAAGGTTGTTTGTTTTATCAAGCAAACACTGAGGTGATTGGTTAGTTTTGTATATTGAGCGCGTAAGTGGTGTGCATTTTAGGGGTCCTTGTTTCCCATCAGTCGGGTGGGTATTCAACGTCCTTTGCTAGTCACGAGCTTAGTATTTGTGGTTTTAGGTCATTTTAATACCGATTTGCTTCCTTTTCACTTTTAATTGCTAGGGTAAACGCAAAAGCTTCATAATGTTACCATTAGAGCGTTTCGTTTTCCAACTACAACCGCATTTTTGCACTCTACAATACTTCAGGCAATAACTTATGATTGTTTTGATAATTATAGAAGTGGTTAGCTCCTTTACTGAAGGTTGACTTCTAATAATGATGCGTAACTTAGTTAAGGAGAGTTATAACCAACCCAGCTGCTTGACTCTTATTCAAGATTTTCTTGCGATTAAGAACCTATTGTGTGCATAGATATATACACATGTTTATCTGCCTCCTTTAACTGCTTAACTATAAAAAGCGTTAAAGAAGTAGCTGCAGTTGCTGTCAAGACTCGTTGTTTTCCATTTGTACTACCTGCTCGAGTTGGTGTTTTGACTGCGCAATATTTCTAGCGAATAATCGAGATTGTTTTGGTTGTTTCTGAATGGTTCGCTACTTTAATAGGTATGAGTTTTGGGTAATGAGGCCTTATTTGATGAATAGACCTTTAACTTTGTTAAGACCTTTCTACTCATTCATTATTTTCTCACTGATAGATACCCATTTATTTATTGGTATCTGCTTATCAGTTCCCTTCCTACGCACTTCTATGCTGCTATAGAGTACTTTGATCTGTTGATTACGATTTTTCCGGTCGTTCTTCGAATGAGCATGGATTAGTTTCCACCGTGTTAGCTAAAATTCCAGTTCTCGATGATGTAGTGTAGGAGGTCCGACCTCACTGATCTCCTGAACGCGGGTTCAGCTTCGACATGAGTTTATGTTTGGTTGTTTACTTGTTTATTTGTTTGTCTTACTCAGAAAAGTGGGGCGGCATCTCGGCGACGCAGAAGTGTCTGCCTGGAGGGCTGTGGTAGTAATAATAGTAGTAGTTGTAAACTTTCATTGATTACAAATACCAACAATTACCACTGCTGGCTGCTTTTGGTGCTAACTTGTCTGGTCAGAAAGAAGTGTGTAACTGAGACTTATTAGTTTGATAGGAGTTTGACTTTCTTTGCAGATGGCTGTCAGCGTTGAAGTGGCAGTCGGCGCAGTAGGAAATAGAGGAGGAGGAGGAGGTTGGGAGGGAGAGTGAGGAGGAGTAGGTGCTGCGTCGTTGTTGCTTCCTGCTATTGCTACTACCGCTGCTGCGAGATGTTGCGGTGCTTGTGACCTGATGGGCGTGAGGAGTAGTAGGGGGGAAATCGATCCTGTCTTCTTCGTTTGCCCCACTGCTGCTGCTCGACCCTCTGTGACACTAAAGCGTCGACCTCGTCGTTGTTTTTGCTGGAGCCCTACTTCACAAAGTAGGAAGTGTTATTTTCTTGCCATGGGAGGCGTCGACGCGAGATCTCGTCCGTCGGAAAATTTGACTGCTTCAAAAGTGCTAGCAAACGCAAACGCGGAGGTTTCTCCAACTTAAAACTTGGGTGCATTTGAAACCTGTCGTGTTCTGTTTTATTGAAGCAGAACAAGTGTAGGAAAGGCAGAGGTGACTTCATCGAAGGGCTGCGACGGATTGGTGGCGTTTTCCATGATCGGCGGCCTAATTCTGTCTGCGTATCGTTGATCGTTGACTGACTGACCAATAAATCAATACTTTTATCAATAAAGCAGTCAATGAGCTGCCTATCGTGATGTAGTTGCCCGTTGTGGGAATTACAAAGTGTTCTCAAGCTGCTCGCGACACACTGCCTAAGCCATTACAATCATGACTTCCATCCCAACTCTATCCGGCCCTCCACTTGCCTTTTGCAATCTCTTAATCCCCTTCGACTCAGGAGAGGGTCCGTGAAGAGACGTCAACATTGCCTCCTGCAGCCAGCTCCACTCTGTCCTCTAATCCGATTCCAAAATCTAAATGCCCACAGAGCATCCACCACCCATTCGTCACACTCTATCGACAACACATTGTTCATTCAACGATGTGATTAAACACATCCGTAAGTACCTCCTTTTATGCATAGTAGTCTACAGCCCTCATTCAACTTTCACTACTGGCATTTTATCGTCTGCCTTTTTAGTCTCACCTGTGGCATTCGGTTGGTTGGTGGTCTGACCAACCAACACTGGTCAGCGCAATCTGCGGCACTGGCGTCTTTGAAGCTGTGAGGAACCAGGTCCCGGTGTTCTCGATGATGTGGACGACGGCACGACGACAGCTGCATTCTGAAGCAGGCCTTCAACCTATCAATCATATCAGGTGAGAAAAGGAAAGCCGAAGATCAGCGCACTTGTCGAGTCGACGTACTCCTCTCCCACTACATTAGTGTTAATGAATCTTCTAATCCTCTTCCTTCTGTTCCTCCTCCATGTGTGCTATAATGTGATGGCTATTGAGCCAAAGCAGAGAAGCACATGGGAAGGCGATGTCTGCTACCAGGAAACAACCTATAAGGAGGACTGTTGTGCAAAGACGACACCAGCAGACGCCACTGCTAGACACTACGTGACACGTGCCCCAGATCAATCTACGCACATGTCAAGTGCGAAGACATCAGTCATACACTCAACTGTCAGAAATGCATACGTACGCGTTGCGAAACCTTCTACTACTCATCTTGCTTCTCCGTCTTTTCCTTGTTTCCACTACTCGGTTCATTGCCAGTGTCTTCACCTCCTTTTGGTTCGTTCTCCTCGCCTTCAGTTTCCTTCTCATCCTCCTCTACTTTCGCCTCCGACGTCAACCCGGTCTCCTTCCTCTCGTCTTTCCCAAAAGTTGCAAAGACGTCAAGGGACCGAAGCAGGTAGAAATCGCATAAATTAAGGGGAAATCGTACTATCATCCTTTTCTCCGCCTCCTCCTCCTCCCACGTCTACTTCTGCTCCTCCTCTTCCTTCCTCCAATCCATCTTACCCCTTTTCTTCCCTACTAGGTTCGCATGCGTTAATTCAACATTGTGCTCGCTAGTATGCCAGTGCATTTCCCATATCAAGAGAGAAAGCAAGGGTTAAATGCTTAAAGCGTGCCTTCAGGGAGAAGTATGCCGATAATTTTTTTTTCATTCAGCTGCATGGTTATAGGAGTGGGTGGATGAAGGTATTATGGGGTAGTGGGAAGCGAGAACGAAGGAAATGAAGACGAGATGTCTACAGCACTACGCATAGACATACAGTAATAACATTTCGCCAGCCCTCTTCCCTAATATCCTTGCCCCTCTGCTCTCAGCTCCTCGTCTCCTCTCTTCTCCTCATTCACCCATTCCTCCGTCTACTCCAGTTGAACATGCGTGTTACTTCGCCACCATCGGAGAGGTACAATCGCCACCCCTGTCTTCTCTGGTGCGAAGCAAGTACTCACGTCGACACATAATTGGGGAGAGACATCAAAAAGTTGCCTTTGTCAGCTCCATAGCAGCCTTTAGGGGTAAGTCGCCATTTTCTTTCATGCAGGTATGCCTTGTACCGCTTTGCTCATCTCGTTTCTTATGTCTGTCTCGCACGCGATTGCGAATTGCCTAATCTAGAGCAGGAGTAGGGGCAGAAGCAGGAGCAGGTGTAGTGAAACAGAAGCAGCATAGCGCGTTAGGCAACAAAAGGCTTAACTAGGCCGGACTGTACTGGACTAATTCAAATACGAGTAGAATAGTGCAGCCACGTATGCCTGATTGTGACAGTCTGGTGTGGAAGAGAGTGAGAAAGGTTGGGAAGGAAGAGGATAGATAGGTGGCCGTCTTCACGACCTACCGTTCAAATCAACCTTAACGCCTCCTCATTTGTCACGTCGAATCAGGCTAACGTAGCTGCAGGCTGCATGCAATGAGGTCTTTCTTTTCTGCCTGGCAGATATTAGGGACAAAAGTGCATACGCAGCAGCAAGTTCCGGCGACGTCTCCGAGATGGTGGAGCGGAAACCCTTTTGCCTCCTCCTCCTCTCGCATGTTCCTCTTTAATCCATTTTCGGTGAGTCACTTCTTGTCTGCATTCCACTTCACTGCATGTGCTCCTTAGCACTGCGTCTTGCATTATGTCTTAGTGCTTACGCTTCGTTTATTCAAACCAGAGAAAAGGGAGGAAAGAGTGCTGCCTACATATCATCTTCTTACAGTCCTTCATGTTTCCATTTCAGTGACACCAGGGCGTCTCACTCGTCTGGCTACCCCACGTTTCTGTCACGTTCTCCTCTCCCGGACCCACAGTCTCTTCTCCTCTTCCTCCTCCTCTAACCCTATTTTTTGCCAACGCCCTTTAAGCAAGTCCCGTTCCTCTCTCCATTTCCTTTATTCCTCATCAAGCTATGTTAAATGGTGATGGTGATGAGGGAAGTTTTGCTATGGACTAGACGAGTCCTAGACTACACCAGAGTAGACTACACTAGGTTTAAGCAATGTCTGAATTTTGCTTTAACTTAGCTAGCATTGCCGTATCCCCTTCATTCCCATCTTCAATCTTTTCTTACTTTTCTGTAGTTTGTTTTATTCCACGCCGCCTCAGTTCTGCCACCTCTTCCTCCTCCTCATCCCACTCCTTCTCCACCAGTTATGCCCTTGAGAGCGAAGGTTAGTGCTTTCCACCTACTTCTTACTTCTTGTTGCATAGTTCGGCTCATACCCCACCTTTCATGTCATTCCCCACATCCGTCTCCCACCTTGTAGAGAGTCCCTCTACCTGGTGGTCCATATTAACGGGTAAGAAGGTGCACTTCTCTCCCTGCTCATCCATCTCCACTCTTTTCGCTCCGTCTGTCCCACTGTGTGTGTATGCCGTTGTCCACTTCCTTTCTTTGTCCTTCCAGATCGTTGTCGTGATCAGTGTGACACGGAAACAGGTGAGAACATGTGTTGCTTTTATGTGTACGCGCGTGTGTTTGTGTGTATGGGCCTGTTGACACAGTTGATCAATCCTCCTCTCCGTACGCGACTTTGCAGACGACCAGGTGGATAGTTGTATCCTGGGCCCAGTAAGCTCTCCTTTGACCGTCCATTTGTTGTCTGGTTTGTTGGCAGGATGGTTGGTTTTAACTTCTCAATTCTTAACCCACCTATTTCGCGTTATTTGCCTCCTGCTTCTTCCGCCTCTGCCTCCTGTCCTCTCTCATCCTTCTTTTCTTTTCTTCGTTTTTCAGATTGAAGAAGACATATCGTGGTGGAATGAAAGCAGCGACGATAAAAATATGAGCAACGTTGTTCATGGAGGTGGTCCAAACCGTCACAGATGGTTGCGGCGATTAGCCAACCATGTGCTGAGGATATCTAGCTGTCTGCACCTACACAGAGGAAAAGGACTTACCAAAAGAAGTAGTGCTATGAGGCGGCCCCCGAACCCGGTGATCTGCGGTTGTGGGAGTCGCAATTGCGCAGTTCTTAACATTAAACACTGAGCATTATAAGGACTTCTGCCCCACCCACTCCCAATTTCTCCATGTACCTACACCAAGCCTTCCCCTCTCCTATCCTCTCTCTTCCCCAACAGATGTGTTTTCATCCAACTGCGTCTTCTTGGGTACTGCATTATGCGCGTTCTACTGGTAAATGCCATCCACTTCAATGGACACACTTAACCTCTCGTGTCACAGTCCTTCACTGTGGTTAGAGTAGTAGACTCGCAGAGCGAGCATGCCCTGGCTTTCTGCAAGAAGGCGGTGGGCGCTGAACCATTGTTTCTCAGTGGCTGTGTGGTTGTGAGCGGCGAATGCCGTCGTGATTGATTGGACGACTTTTCGCTTAATATGATTTGAACACTTGGATGGGTGGGCTTGTCCGATATGTTCAGTAGTCCAAATAGTGGGAGAAGCAGATTGTCTGCGAGAGAAGGCAGGTATTTCCACTTAAGCCTCTCCTCTACCCCAAGAGTAGACGCATACCTAGGCTGATAGTGCTCCATCTTCTGTGTGTGTCATATGGAATGCGCTGACAGACTCGCGGCTTTCATTGACTTCAGAGATGGCTTGGATGCGCTTTGATGTCCTCAGTAAAATCACGAATGAGCGAACATTCGATTCAATCTCTCATTACACAACCATATGATTGCAAGAGCGACTCGTCCTTAAACATTATCTACTGACTTAATGTTAGTATCGCAGAAGATGCTCTAAGTTCCTATCGCCTCTTTACTTCGGGTGTGAGATTCGCTTAACACAATCATTGTTTGATGATTTAATCATTTTGCTGTGTCTTTTCTACGAAAGGCGTAAAAATTGAGGTGGAGGAGTCCAGCTACCACAACTAATTATCCTAAATGGAGTCTGCAACAAGCCGTTCATGCGATGAGCTTTTTGGAATGACTAGAAAACTCAGAAGAGGAACTACTATTCTTTCGTCTAAGAACTTGCACTGGCTGAATTCTGCAGAGTCCACTCGACTGTAGATCGCGTAACACTTCGAAGCGCCACCCCATGCACATTGACCAAGATTGCGTGGCAGTGTCAAGCGAATTTAAGTCACTCGGCAGTTATTCGAATAATTTATTTTGTAACGCTTTGCTACTTGCCTAAATTCCATCTCCTGGTGCGAGAACTTGGTTGGCTGTTGTGTCATCACTAGGCAAACTAGCCTCTAGGCCATGCTAGCACCCCGAATTTTTTTCTGTTTACCAAACAAATGTATTTCCCCCATGTGTTATATCTTCTTTCGTCTCCAAAAAAGCCTCGGGAAGCTATGACTTTGTTAACTAATTGTATGATCCAAAACTTGCTAATACGATGCAAAGGTTATAATAAACATTTAAGGTTCTAGCTTGAAAGCCCATTTCATTTTTAGTGGTTAAATTGGAAGCAGGAATTCTGTTGGCGAAGGCGTAAATAAGACATGATTTCATTTATCTTATTGTTCATCGTGGAAATGTCCAAGTCGTTTGCATCCACTTCCACTGAGAGCATTACCGGACTAGACTGCAAACGTATTTGAGTAGAGGATACTATATTGCATATCACGATAGGTGCATTTGAAAATAACAGAGCTATTCGTGCGAAAATCTAAAGCGAGACATTTGCAGTGCTTTATTTCTGATTAGGCAAATTGTTTGGTATTAAACTTTTCCACCTAGGCAATGCAAATCAGCATTCGCAAACACGTTAGCTTCTAAGCAGTAGACTATTTCAAAAAAATAAAAGCAATGCCTTTTGTTGCTGTAAGGCTATACGATTTTCAATACTAGGGGCTGTTGTTGCTTAAAATGTGCAATCATTCCGTTGCGTCACATATGTGTGACACGGTTCAAACATTAGGCAAGGACGACCAGTTGTGCCGGCTCCAACCTCGGACGCATCGAATGAGATCAACATAAGCAAACAAGGACGTGGCAAGTTTATTGGAATAGTGGCAGTAGTCTGAACCCAACTTGCGGTTTGGCAGCCGTGGACTGGTCACTGAAAGGCACACCTCGGCATTCGAATGCGAGATCACCTAACTCTCTGCTGGCTGTAGTTTAATGTCAATGGCACAACTAGAAGTCGACCTTAATGGAATCGGTTATGATCGTTGCAGCGGCTCTACAGAGAGTGTGGGTGAAGCCAACAGGGCTTGATGGGAGGTCGCACTGACGTCTATTTTTCGCACCAATACACCTTTGCTTAACTAAAATAACGTTAATTTGGAACAAGGAATGAGAAAATTCTAAGCACTCGATTGGCGATGAACAGTTGTTGGCAAAGTAGTGTGTTGTTAAAATCGTGGTAGAAGTAGGAGAGTTGCCTGAGGAGGCGACTGTAATCCGCATCAAAGTCACCATCTCCATTCACCACAAATGATATTCGCGTGGTGGTTCAAGCCTTACAGAGTTGATTAGTAGAATTCGGCATCACTGACTGATTCGATCTAGCATATTTTTGAATGGTTGAGTCCTCACCGTGCCTAAGCAGATACCCATAACACTACACAGAGGAGTAGGTGAAACGAGTCTCAGCGGGTGCCTTGGTGGTTGACAGCTGACAGAGGAAGAAAGTCAACTTGATGACGTACATTGGGAAGATCTCTGACCTTTCAAAAAGCTGTCATTCCTAAATAAAACCTATTTAAATTTTAGGTTGCGGAGGCATTCTAATCGTGTTTGAAACCTTGTAAACAATTGGGTACTTGCGCTTCTGTTCGCGGTGGGGCAGAACCATATTTGCAAACGCATCAACCTCCAAGTATCAAGTATTTTGTTTCAATAAATGAGCAATGACTTTTTTGCCAAAATTTTAATCGCTTTTTAAGGTTAGCGGTTGTTTTCACTTACAATGGACAATTACTCCGTTGCATCACATTTGTGCGACATTGACCATTTATCAAGCAAGAACAATCAGTCACGCAGACGCATGACAACAGCTTAAGCTAGGCGATCGAAGGCCTAGTTTGCGGTGTAGTGACTGTGGTGCGGTCGCAGGGAAGCACACTTTCTTATACAAATGCGAGGTCACATGTTTCTCTGCAGCTTGTGGTTACGCCCTATTGGAACGGCTGCGAGACGAGATCAGTGGACACAGCTCCCCTGTGCCTCAAAGGCTTTGGTCATGGACTTTACAGAGTCCCTGCAAAGAGGGTGTGTGGAATACATGCGGCTTAGCGGAAGGTCTTACTGCCATCCATTATCCACATCAACACATCTTTGATCGGCTAACACAGGGCTAATGCAAAACATGCATGACGGATTATCTGAGTACGCCTTCTGCAAATTACTGGTTCTACAAATAGAAGAAGGAGTGGTTAAATGATCATGTATATGGAGTGGCGTGCCTTAGAATTAAAGGACTCAGTCTGCACGATAAAGTTCTTTTGGATCCGTAAGGGCCTAAAATATTCAAGGGCCGCACGAGGGCCCCACCCAAAGTGAGAAGGGCGGGATTTTTCGAGTGTCATCTAAACGTTCCTATTGCAGCCGTTGCATTTTGACATGGCGTCCTCAGAACCCATTTTCGATCACGACAAGGGCTGAGTTATCAGGCATATCGAGTACGAAGAAAGGTGATTTATGCTGCTATGCGGTGTTGGTTATTTAGGTAAGAAAAAAGGAGGATTGAAAGGACAATCGCCTCATCTGCAGCATTGAACCGTTTTGCATATTTCACCCCTACTTTCCACTGGACTTCGCTTTAACTCAACAATCTAGTGTCAACCGATTGAAATTCGCTTGCTTTAAGTGGCGTCTGATGGGATCATAAGCCTCCACGACTTTGGATTGCTGAGACCAGTGCAAGTAGGAGAGAGCCTGTGAAACTGGATGCGCACATCAGCCACTGTGTTGGCTATGTCACAGTGAGAAAGTCTCAGACTCGTCTTCTGTGAGCTGCACGCACTCCCATCTGGCAAATCGCCTTAGTGTGCGATATATCACACTTAGCCAATCGATGATTGGCAAGAACCATATCAGGGCATATCAGTGCTTCCACAGCAGTCAGGGAAGGGATGCAGGTATAATAGTTGACTGGAATATTGCCGAGCAACTGAATCCTGAGCTGCTAATACATGGTTCCTGTAAATTAAACCAGTGGAGCCTAGTAAGGCGTTTGTTAGTGCACAAAATAATTGCATGTCAGGGAATGTAAATTTCGTTTCGATTAACCATTCCCATCTAAGCCTTGCAGCCGCGCTCAACTTTTGGTTTGTATGTGCTACGCAGTCCGGCAAGTTACTCAACTGTTGGAGTGCCAAATTCCGATTGACCATGTTCACGCTGGGAGGATTCTTTTCCCTTCCACCCCGGGAATTTTTGTAGAAAAGGTCTGTCTCCTCTTATTTTATCCATCTTGCATTCATTCCACTGATGCAAAGAACGCGGTGTTAAGTCGAGGGTGAAAAGAACAAATGTGGTCGAATTAATACGTCAACAACAAATAGTTTAATCTATCTTTTGGCAAGCTGTTTTGAGAAGGATTAATCCAATAGCTAAATGCAAATAAGTGCATAGACTTATTCCTAATAGCCTGTTGGATCGTAAATGGCGAACAAAGATGGATAGCTGGTGCAAAGTAATGCTAATCGATGATAGCAATCTTGTCCATTTCTTAAAATCCAACAACAAGGTCGTCCAGCTATCGCATCATAGTTCTTAAGAAGGGCCAAAGCAAACCTGTTTCGTGCAAGAGGGCAACAAATATAGGTCGTATATTATAAATAAGAGTGGAAGGATAAGTAGAGAGAAAAGGAATAGATATGTCAAGAATTTGTAAATGCGTTGGCGTTAGAATAGCAGCACAAACTCATGGTGAAGAACTGTAAAGACACAAATCAGTGCATAGGTGAGGCTATAATGCATCGATAGAAATATGCCTTAAGCTTAGAAAATCGCTGGATGTCCTATATGCTTCTCAAGAGAGGGATGAGAGCGATTGATCGTGGGTGGATTGAAAAAAGGTGGTAGATTAAGTGCTGCGTAAATTAACTTGAAGCGATGCGAATTATGGAGCGGATTTCAAGTGGTTGAGGGACAAATCCAGACATGAGCCCTTAGACGAGGGTACCGCGTCTATGACAATGCGTTTATGCATCAAGATCCAGGATGGATGTTTGGAGAGATCGATCAAAAAGCGTTAACAGATAAGTTTGGGCTGGATGGGAGTCCACATTTAAGCATGAATTTAGAGTAGAGGGTAAATTTTCAAGATGCGTACAGCAAGGAATCCACTCATCGAAATTATAAAAATGTTGGTAAATGATTGTTTTACAGGCATCCAAGGGCGAATTTCGAAAAAAATTGTATTCCACTGACTTGCGTGGTATAAAAAAGGATAGAGATGCAAAAAAAGCTAGAGAAAGTGGTGGATGGATGCATAAAATGGAAGGAACTACTAATAACGCTTAATGGTTGATACAAGCAGGAGGAAAAGAAGACGGTACCTATAAAGGAGTGTTATCTGGATAGCAGAAAACAAACATCATTGCCCAGAGATCAACCATTGTCAGATGTACCTCAGGGCAGTATTTTGCAGGACTGCAATTTAATTGCAGTACTGAAACTCTTTTCTCATGAAAATTAAAGCATAAGGACAGGTGGAGGAATAATGCAGCGACAAGTTGTTGCACTAAAATTTTCAATCCACAGTCTAACCCGATTGAGCTTTCTTACTTACATCAGGGTTTTAAGCAAAATGCATCATTTTGCAGCTCCTTCACGTCTGCTCCAACTCTCTTATTCGTCCTTATGTTAATGCTTATCACAAGTAGGCTTTGCCCACCGCCTTGAGGAAGGTGGATAAAAGTTATCTCACGTCATCGTCATGGGCTTACGATATGGCTTTCTGCCACACGGAACGCCTTACTTCAGACTTTGTGACACCTTGCGACATTAATGGCTTCACGTCTTGTAACTGCACTTACTGAATGCAGCAAATCAGTGAATAAATTAGATTGCACAACTGCATGCATTCAACCCATTGTGTTTTGTGTTTTCTACCATATTCTTACTGATGGCAATAGCTCTGGTAATTTAAAGTAAGGGCAACCGAAAATGCGGTTACTGACCTATTCTGGGTCCGTGACAGCCTCTACGTTCCGAGGTACACAATCAGGTTCCAAAAATATTGGTACAAGAAAGTGCTCTAGCCTGTGCCTCATTTGCTTGCTTGTTGCAACATTTGGAGACACTTGTATCTATGAGGTAGAGAATGTGGTCTTTAGTCAGTGATTCCTGCGCCAAGACTTTTGTTAAGCACACTTGCGTTTGGTACAATTTGGACTAACGGTTTCATCTACCCTGCCCACCAAGTTCTTTAGCAATTTGAATAAAGCACGTTCCAACAGCATCCAAGGTTTGCCGATGATGTATCTAGTCAAAGCAAGGGTACGCACAACTAAATTTGTTTATGGCTCACTTGCCACGCAAAGTGCCAGCGTTGAAGCAGGTAGGGCTGTGGAACGGAGGCCTATTTGAACGCGCTACCAAAGTAAAGGCGAAGGAGACTAATTATGAAGGCATAAATAAAACTGTTAATGGGATTGAAAGTTTGTCATAGGTTGCAAACGCGAAATGAATGAAGAATCGAAAAACACATTTGGACGATAATGTGGGCAGGAGATTTGTGGCGAAGCTTAACTTTTCTGACAATATTGACCAAAATGTCAGGAACTTATTAAACCAATTCTTGAAAGAACTATCTACGATCCATTCATATTTTTACAAATGTCGCTTGAGATTTCAAGGAGGTTGTGCATGTTTGAAGTTTGTAAAGGTGTAGAAATATGGATTTGCCTCCCGTACGACGAATTCATTTTGACAGACCGGTCATCTGTTTAGGTTATCATCAGCTTTCAGCCTGGCCTGTGTAATCCACAAACATTTCCTCTTTGTTGTAAGCAACTATGCCAGAGGCACAGAATGCTTCCATTCACCGTCATTTAGCCAATGCAGAAGAGAAATGCAGGTGCAGACACTGACGATGACATTTTTTGAATAATAAGGCTAATGTCTCAGTTAGGCATCCGTTGAAACACCAGGAGACATTGTGGTATAAGTGCATGCTCGATCTGCGAAGTAATAAGCTGGAAGAGATTTGAGAGTTTTTATGAAAAGCGCGACGCTAAAAATGCGAAGAGAGGTCAGCATCAGTAGAAGCATAAACCAGTGTCTTGAAGGGCGCAAAGCTGCAGGCCTGATCCATGCAACTCACCAAATGGTAGAGATTTGTTTGCGTAGCTGCACTAGGTCATTATCTCAGGTGGCTTTAGTTAGACCGTCATTGTGTTTCATCTGCTTAAGAAATGCCAGTTTTGGGTTCTTGTGTGGTGCTGAGAGACTGCCTTATCCTGCTTAACCGCAGTAGATGTGGTATGTGAAATTCTTTGTACCTCAACTTTTAATTCGTCTCCACCTTTAATGTCATTTAAGCGCCAATGAATTAACATACACCTGCTTTAATTGACAACATGAGTTGCCACTACTTTGGGCTATTGAGAACAATGCAAATGGGATTGAGCCAGTAAAACCGGGCCCGTCTTTAGCTGTTAAGTGCTTGAACGTCCATCAGACGATTCGCCCTCACACGCGAACCTCCTTTAAGCTTAGCCAATTAATGATGCACACGTATCACATCACATTGGTTCCACTCCAGCATTTAGTCATTGAACCCATACCTTTCATACGCATCACTTTAAAACGGGTTATGCTTGAAAGTGTTCTAATTTCGGGCTACAAAATGCCTCCATGATGATGGGCCATATGGGTGTCACATTCCATTCTGCGCTGTGGTCATCTCAAGCAACACTGTGCTTAATGGAATCTAAACAAAATGCTGTTGAATTGTGACTACCGATATATGTCGCTCCTTTGCACTCCATTCCCTTTCACGAACCTCTATAGCTTGCAACAATTGCTATTGGAAGGAACGAGTGATATAGGACAACAAGGTGGGATAATCGATGTTGAATTGGATGGCGTCAAGAGGACTGATAAAAAGCACCGTTTGCAGGCAAAAACGATAATCACCGTATTTAAGGAATGTGGTATGATATGGAAAGTGTTATTTTCGCGTTTGAGAGCATTAGTCGGTGCGTAAATAAGAATCATTTGTCAGAGTAGGTGGTGATGAGCAGGGAGTCAACACGTCTGTTGTACGGGGTCGCATACTCCACCGATTGACTTGACCGTGTATTAAATAGTTAAAGGAATTGGACACAATATAGAGCAGCATTTTTAAACATAGTGCTTTACATCCGAATGTGCCTTAGGCTTGAGCACCTATACGCAAAGACTGCTGTTGGAAATAGACAGTCAAGCCAAAGGGAGCAAACTTCATCGGGAATGGCGTTCATCGCCATCCTCGCTTTTGATACACATAAACGACGCTAAAAGCCTATTAGCGATCACTGAGTTAACTTTGTTTCACTTTGGTTAACTTTTGACAAATTCTTATAGCTTTTTTCTCATGTTCATCTGACCAAAAAAATGACCACGCGTCTCCTTGCTTTTTGGGTCAGGGTCTGGTTTTATTTTTCTGCACATATGGAACGTATGCTATGTCAACCGTGTGCGTTTCGTGAATGCTGTACAATGAAGAAAATCCTGTATGAGTCAATGTACTTCTTAGTCTACTCTTTTTTGAACACCAATTACGTAGTGAAGAATTCGGCATTGATCTCAAGGCGCATTATTGTTGCGGTATTTGACATTCTTCATCTCCGCACTACTGGCACAACGTCCTACCTGGGCGGTCGAGAGAACGAAGGCCAAGAGTAAAAATAAATGCAGAATTAAACAAGGCACTGCCACAACTCTAATTTTATTGCAAACCGGGATTTCATATCTTCACACACGCATGTATAGTCAACTAGGGTAAGTAGATTCCATTTCTCCACGCATTCCTATAAGCATTGATTAGTTCAAGCTTAATTTACTTCACGTCTCCAAGTAAGCTACATTAAATTAAAAAGCCACAAATCCCGTTTTAATGCAGATGCACGTGCTGGCATTTCTATTTTTTACTAATACAACTTATCACCGCACATATACGACAAAATGGAGTGTGGTTAATTCCGGTACGGTTGATGGAACGTACCAATTGCACAACACATTCCTACATTCCCAGATATTAGGACTAATGTGTTTTCGCCAGCCATCCCCAAAGTCAAAGGATACATGGCTGACATTTGATCCATTACATTAGAGAATCTTGAGTCTAGGGATGCATGCACATATTGAGTCCAAAACAAGACAATTCTAATTGGTAGTCTCACCAAGGAGAGGCCTCGTCGACTTCGCACGCCACTGCCAACAATGACACCTCTCCAACACCAACTGCACTGCACTCTTCACTTGGTGTAAGCTAACTATGGCAAAACAGCTCTGAGTAGCAGACGAGAATCTGTGTTGGTCGTTGGGTTTTGCTGATTGGCTAGATAAGAGAGGTGATTACAACCGGATGATGATCGCTTATCGCATAAAAGCGGCTTCATTTAGATAGTTCTTATCAGATTTATGTGGCAATGTCTCAGGTGGGTTTCATTAATTCTGCGTCCTTTGTATGGCTTTAATAAATCCCTTTCGCACCTACATCCTCTCCGGAAGTTGCTGAAATTCATCACCAAGAGTATCGTTTTAGGAAGAATCAACAAATGAGCGAACAAATCAAGACCTTCCCATTCAAACTCGTAGCATCCATCACAGTGTAAAGAACATGAAATGACTAGACGTCTACCTCTGCAGGATGCTATTCCTTACAAACGCAGAGGGATGCCATCATTATTATGATCGTGTAAGACAGTATTACAATAACAGAGAGGTTTTATTTCGTGGTCTCGCATCGAGAGTGTTTCCTGCTAATGCACAAGTTCCGATCAGCTGTTTGATCACCACACCAAGTATTTGCACAAGCCCATCGCTTTACAGAGTGAAACGCTACAAATACGATTTGCCAGTACTGCAATCTGCTTCCCCCACCCGTCTCTACTTGGACGTGTCTAAGGACGTTCCCAACTTTGCAAACCAGTGGGATCCATTTTTCAGGACAGTAGGTGGTACCGTACTGGACATGCGTGAATGGTCTGACGAAGGTGAAGAAGGAAGAGAACGGATGCAGCTGAGTGATTATGACTGTGTCATTTTATATCTTGATCGCCCGGATTTTGAACATCGGGACTGTGGACACCTGAATGCTGTAGGCGACGTCCTCACGTCAAAGCAAACGCTTGTTGTGACAGGCTCGATGTGGCAAGCATTGGATCTCCACCCGAACTTGGACTGCATGCAAAAGATGTTCGAGGCCTTGGGAGGCTTCGGCTTTCTCCCCTTTTACAAGTTATTTGATAGTTGTCGCATTTGGTGCAACCGGAGGCAAAACAAACGGACGATCAATTTAGTGGAGATGGTACAGTGGGCCTGTCTCTATGTCATATGGAGAAGGAGTGGAGCTTTGAACGCTCTAGAATGTTCACGATTAGTAGGTCAATGATGAAAATTCGATGAAGTGCATAAAAGCTTTCAAAATAAATGCATACAATGCTACTTGAAAAAGCCTACACTTTTCATGAATGCAGTGTGTGGGTGGGTGGTGCATAATTGTCGAGAAGTGAAAAATATATTAGCTTGGTGCCGTTATCGCCATTGAGGCTTTTTGTAGGCAACAATGCTACCATTACCTCTCAGCACTTAACCACTGCGCATGTGAACAAGAAAGTTCTAAGCAATAAAAGTTTGAAATGCAAATTTGATGCGTCAACGACTACTTGCTTGCATTATGTGACCTAAAGAGTCGATCAGGGAGAATATTTGATTATGCAACTGGATATTCCTGACTTTATCTGCCTTCTGCGTGCAGCATAATCACACGCGTGACATCTGGTGGCGTGTATTTGCAGACACCGCGACGCATTTTCCTGCCTCAACCTTTGCCTCTAACCTCCCAACATCGAGTTCAAATTATAAATTTTCTCATCGCTTTACAGTGGCAGGTAGACACGCTGAGTTTACGTTGAAGACTAAGGAATATAGATTCTAAAATTGGACAACGTTGATTTTGTTTTCCGGCGACTAACTCTACGCTCTCTAAATGCTGCTCTAATGATAGAGCATCAACTTGAGATCGGCGAACGTTACGAGTTATGATCCGCAGTCGTAATCACATTCCAATCTTAGATCTAGGCCAAAGCCAACCTCAAATCATGTGAGTGTCATTGAGATACAAAAGGTTTAATTACCATGGGTTTAATCTTTCAGTGTGAAAGAGGGTAGCGCAACTTAGCAGGAACGTGATGAGTCTGTGAAGGTGAGTTTGCCAGTTACTCTTGCTTGAGGCGTCTATTTTTACGTACGCATGGCTCAACTACCTTTTTAAGTGTTCGATGCTCCACTCGCAAATAATTTTGAAGTCCGTACACCAATATGTCATCATGGCACCACATCATCAAGAGAGCATGAGCATTGGTGGTTAAGGCGAGAGTCGAAATCACGATAGTCGACCACTTCATTGCGCTATCATATTCTCCACGGTTTGACTACCAGTAGGATGTGACCCATGTTGGCAGTACCTGACTCATCTGCAGTCACTGTCACATTTGATTGCTAGCTAGTCAGGCTCAAATTAGCCATCGGACAAACTGTTAAATGACTGATTAGCCGAGCCAATTGCCTGAATAGCTAACCTTCAGCTGACCAGCAGTCCTCGTGGGTTCATTCATTGGCACAGTAAGGTGTCAGAGGCCATGCTGTCTTTTCTACATCCTCTGAGGATCCATACGCACTATCAACAACGCCAGGATTTTAGATTCTAGAACCTAATTGTTTAGTTAAACTGAATCATGTTTAAGTGTAGAAATTTGACAAGCATTGTCAGCCTCTTGAGCAGTGGCAATGTACGTTTATTTCGTCACAAGAACGGCGAGTTGCATAGCCGATCGCAATTGATGTGAGAGACTACTTTGGTGGGATGGCCCACATCTTCTATGCGTGGCATATCAGTGACTACATAATTATCCAGAGGACAGGAATTATCTTGCAAGTGAGTAACTTGAATTATATATCGTAAACTGAGTGCGCTTAACAATGTAACGCGGCTAGTATCGGCGAGGGTGTGCACGAAGACGATGAAACCTACGTGGGTTAGCACGTTCCGTTCCTCAAAAACGTTTACCTTATGTTGCGACTAACGCGGTACTGAACCACGTCAGCAATGCGTGTCACAACCTCCACAAATGAACTGCATTAGACATCGCTGCATTTGTTCTTCACAGGTGGTACGAATACCGTTGACATTTTCTGTTCCTGCAATACGTCCTTCATCCTGGCAGTCAAATTTTTCATGTGGATAGGGCGGTATGCATCTGGGTGGATGCCAAATAGATTACTGTTGTATAATAGACTCTATTGGAGGAATCAGATTAGTAAATTTGGTCTTAATATGGTACCGCTTGCAAACATTCAATGTGGCTGATGTCGAGATGAGACCCGGCTTTTCACTGACATTGATAGAGGCTCTTCCTTTTCTCTATTATTTCGTCTTACCTCTAATCATTGTGCTATCCTCTTTCTCTCTGCCTTTCCTTCGCCTAATCCACATCTTCGCTTGCTTAGCTTCAACTACTTGTAGGCTACCAGTAAATGCCTCTCTCGGTGGTACTTTGCGTACAAATTCAGTGTACCAAAGCAGGGGTCAGAAGAAGCTCGCGATGCGTTGGTGCAGGAACGGGCACAATCTTTTTTCCTCAAAAATGGCTTTGACATTAAAGCCGTTATAAATCTCCTTCACTGCTACCCTCAACCTGCGTATGCGACCCGGATAGAAGATACTGAGATGAACTATACTATAGTTGCCTCTTTCTCCTTCCTCCTTCAGACACGCCTTAAACAGATCCACCTCACTGGTAATGGGTCTTGGTAAGAAAGAGAAAGGAAATTGAAAAACAAGAAGACTGTAGAAAGGACTAGCCTGATCTACTGTCAATATTAGACTGGATGTTTGTGTGGATATCAACTATGGCGAATTCCTTCTTACTCTCATCACCACTCTTAAGCCCGCGTTATGAATTCATTGACTCGGGCATTAAAACCTTATTCGCCTCCACCGTCCTAGTGCTTACGTGGACATTCTTTTTTGTCAATACTGCTTACTCTTTATAGTGCGGCTCGTCACATGGTTCAATGTAAATGCTACATTGCTAAAGCAGGCGACCCTAACAGGCTCTTCAGCACAACCAATCAAGCGACCCAATAGCATGTGGCTTAGCGATATGTGTGATGAAGGATAAACCATTCCATGGGCCTACAACTTTCGTTTGAGTACACGTGTGTGGACTGTGAATACACCTTATGCCTGGAAGAGAGATGTTGATTCAACTATGCCTCGTTCTGTTGGCGACTTTCGTCTTACAAGGCGAATTTGAGGTGGCGATCGGTGAGCAGCTATCTTTCTGTGCTTTGCACTAATCAGCATATGTTTAAAAGTATTCGACACATGATGGCATTCGCTGTACTATTCAATTTGGCAAAGATAAGGAGGATACGTCATCAAATAAATAGCAGAGAATTGCTACAGCATACTATTAGGTAGAAATTGATTTTTTGACACTTTGACCATTCCAAACTTTTCCCTCGCCTTTCCTGTTTATCTTTTGACTATTCCTAAATTTATATTTAGTCTGTTGCAAGAGGGACTTGGCCTACCGTAGTTTGCAGTTCAGTGTTGTGAATTACATAGTTCATGGGTGGAAGGATCCCACTGCCATTACCTTCATACCGTATAGAGCTGCAAAGAATGTTTCGGGTAAAACAGGCTGGATAATTCGTTGCGTTCGGTAATTTGCAGTGGAACACATGGCATAGTTTTGTCTTGAAGGGTGTTCAGAAAAGCGTTAACTGTCGGAACCGTACTTATTGTGCAGGTGCTATAATCTATGCATCCTCTGCCTAGCCACTAGAACAGGTGCCCTTTTCTCTCTTTGGACCAAAGGTCTACGATGAAGCTATAAAGTGGACGATAATAAGCTTCAAGTTGAAATACCGTCATTTATGTAAACACCTCCTGTATACTCTCACTAGCAACGGCAGCTTACTTTTATGCCTCATATTGATAGTTTCGGGACCCGAATGAAATTTGATTATTTTGATCCATAAAATTTGTGAGATGCGGAGCATGAGATGGAGAGAACGGATTTGCTGGTAACACGGGCTCCTGCTTTATGCAAACTTTAGCCTCTAAGCTGACCCATTGGTGCATAAGGCGATTCGTGCTGACTTCTATTTTTTGGCATTGCACTTTGTAATTCATCTAATGCTTGACCACTTTATTTCCATCCCTATTTGCCTGGTGTCACATGGAAGCACGCCGAAGCAAGTGGCGCCTCATCACTCTCCTAGTAGCAATGACAAATCCAAGGTCTTTTCTTTTGTGTAGACCTCATTACACCTAAGGATGTGCAACACAGCCATCAATACTGTCGTTATGCGAAAATCGTGGGATCCGCCGCCTAGTTCTCAAGGCTCCGTTTTTGATTAGTTTGTCAGTTGGTATCCCGACAACAGGTATCACAGCAATTCCTTCATCACCGAAAATCGAGACCTTGTGTTCATGGACCTGAAATCAGGACAAAATATTTCTGTTACTGTCAGTGCACTCATTCAAGCTGATGGCTTACGTGGACCCAAAAATGTTAAGTGAGATAGAGAAAAAGTGAGCGCATTTACATCACTGTTGAATGAAGGTGAGTCTTTTCTACTCGGTTCATCGCACACTAAAGTCGTGTTTTAACATATCTCTTAACGGTATCTATCTAAGGCTTTGGAAATAAATCTTCGAGTCAATTATTTCTATCCCTAGCCATGAATTCGACTACAGATAGTAAATTTGGCGTACTTTATGAGGCAGCTCCAATTACCCATCATGCACAATTTTGAATTAGCTGACGTGCATGTATGCTGAATGGTAACACGGAAGAAATTCGGTGTCTCGCATAGAGAGAAAAGAAGCACCTGTTGCTGATGAACAGACCAAAACTACCTTCGCAATCACGACGAGGAGACCTGTTTCGGATCCCATGATATCCACTACTAGTGGTGGGCCTGCCTCCACCACTTTGGTCATTTCAGCTCTATTCTCTTCCATGGCTCTGGCACTGTCGTCGACTTTCTTTCAAATCTATGCACACAATTACCTCTTTTACTCGCACCAAATATTATAAGACAGCCCATATGCAAGTTTGCTATACGCAGTGTTTTGTATCGCAGCATTCATTAATTTAAGCAACTCTCGAGTTGATATTCCTGTCTTGACTAGGCAATCAGAGGACCGATTGCGGTCGATTTTTCTGTATTGACGAACGTAATTCTTCAAATCGTTATTCATTTTTATTGGTATTTAAATAGGCTTGCTCTTGTGCTGGACATACTAGAAATTGTCTCGCGCTTTATTTCTTGCTCTGCATTGCTTGTTTATTTTGGTAGCCACACTTTAAGGATAATAAGTCTGTCAAAGTTAGGTGTCAAGTATTCATCGATATGCGCTCATTACTAGCCCTACCCTGTGGCTGCGGTGCATTTAAAAACATTTGAAAACATTTTAGTAGATAGAACTGGAGCTACCCACCCACATTAAAAAACCTAATCGCATCCTGGTTAGTCTGGTAAATGATGACCATCCATTTCCCTAACTTCAGAAATGATTAGAAAATCACTTCTTACCACTTTGTAAGAGCAAACTCCAGGCCCCAATGAGGTTCTGATCAGCGAGTTCAACCTTTTTATATTAATCTCGTTTCAAAGTGGGTTGTCACCTATGAAACAAAAATGTTGCTGAAGATGGATAAGACGTTTGATAAAGAGTTTGATAGGTGCATTGGGCACTAACCACTGCTGGTAGACCAGCTATTTCGTCTGGTGCGAACCGGGCATAAATGTAAGGTGCACATATCCAATAAGCTCCAAAACAATTGCATAAATTAGATAGCATACTAAAAAAATGAAAGAAGGTAGGGAACAATGGGGCTTCTTGTAAAAACACTAATGATATTTAATGCACGTGTGATTGCGCCATGTGTCGCATCTTAAAATAACGTAAAGTTACAGCAGTTTGGCCTGGACACATCGACGAATCGCAAAGAGATTTGCTATGCACACAACAGCTTTAAGGTGGTGCTTATGGTTGCAGGTAAGTCAACATTTAGTTAATGCAGACAGCTAAACAATCACAGTCCACCATCCATTCTTCACTGCACAATGAGAAACCGTATTCTTTACCGAGAAGTATTTAATCTCCTGTGGGGTGGCATTGTTCTTAGTAATATATTCCTACACAAGGCCAGAATTCTGTTTCTTTCGGTCCTATTTCCAACGTCATGAAACATGATGGTTTTACGATGAGCCTTTAAATTACATGCATTATTTTAAAAGAAGAAACATGGGAGAGTGACCAGTGTCATTGCATCGAAAATGATGTGAGAAGTTTGCTGCGGACTTGCACATATGCCCTGAGACAAAAACATCAGGGTGGCCATTTCACCGCCACCGTTATTGATAGCAAGGAATTTTCTGACGCCATGATTTGAGTAAAGCCCCTACTTAGGATAATAGCATGAAGGAGGCACTTCACTTGTGATCGGCTCAAGCACATTTGCATTTGAATGTGATGACGGCTGAAACAGGAACCCCACGTGTTTGGCTCTATTCAGCCAGTCGGCAAGCAACTCGTCTAGTGTTCACTCCAGCTCTTCATCTGCTCTTTGGTGGAGCTAATCGATCTAAGTGTGACAAATGAGCCATCGGGATGAAGAGCGGTAAAGTGAGTTACTTTGTTTCCATTTTTGGTCCCTAAATTTGGCATAAAGGGCAAAAAGAAAATACATCTGTTTGGGTATTAGGTATAGAGGTTTGACGATTCGTACATCCATATCTGCAAACGAATTGGCCTCCAAACATTAAATTTTTGATCTAAAGGCAATGACATTCGCCTTTTGTTATAATTTGTATCAATTTTGAAGAATGGCGATTGTTATCAACTAGAATGGGCAAGTTATTTCTTAGGCAATAAAGACCGGTCAAGCTGGGTTGTGCCACTAAGGCATTAAGTCAGATTACCACGAATGATCAAAGTCATGGTCTTTTTCATTGTGCCAGCAGCATTTTCTTGAGCCCAGCCTGCGATGTAGCGGCTGTGGAATGGTCGCTGAAAGGCACACTTCCTTGTATGAGTGCGGCATCACCTGTTTCTCTGCAGATTGTAGTTCCGCCTTGATGACGCGACTTGGAGTCGAGATAATCCCCAACTAATAAAACGCCAAATTGTGAACGAATGTGGAATAAAAGCTGAAATTACAATAATAATGCACGCATGTCTCGTTGTTAGATTTGTGACAAACGAGCACTTATTATGCAGCAACATTAACTTGCATGGACTATGAAGCTGTGTTTTGGAATTGACGACGTTTTTTTTTGTTTAAAGCGTTGCTGTTTACAGCTCAACTAGAACTACTGCACATTAAGCATAATGCAACATTTAGGAAAAGTATAACAACTTTAAAAGGGACTTGCACCTACTGCGTTGCTCATTGAAACGTGCATCATTGCTTAGAACAGGCAGATAAATTTAAACAAATTTCACCCAAACCGACCAGCAAGCATCAATGGGAACAGTTGCTCCAAAATTTTGTTTGGTTACGATTGTAAATAACCTCAACATCAGTGGAGAGATTGTGTGCTCTGTATCATGCGTTAACACGTTTTAGCAGCAAACCAAGTTTGTAATCTAGAAAACGGTCTTATACACCTATGCGATAAATTGACTCCTGCCGCGGTAAAATGAAGTATTAGTACATCGCAACTACATTTTACAAAATACTGCATTCTTAAACAATGGCAGGGTGTGTGCTGTCGTCAGCTTAACTAACATCAAAACATGAAGACGACTCTTAAACAGCATTATTGTCTGCGATAGGTTCAGATGTTCAGAATATGTAATGGAACCCATACGGATGCAAATTTCGAAGTCTTGCTCATAGTGGGCAGTCTAGAAAAGCTGTATTGAGAAATCGCTTGTTAGCAAAAGGAACTCACACAGCAAACTTTTACTATCAGCCGTCGATGATCCGCCTTCAAATACTTAAATCGAGTGTATGAACATGTGAGGAGGGCTGTGTCTTCATCAACGTCATGGTACGCTACTTCATCTGACATAATTTCCGGCAATGGCGGCTACTGCACCACCCCTGACTTGTCACTGGTCGCCGTGAGCACCAGCTACACTACATCGCAAGCCAGTACTTCGTCCAAATTTGGGGACCTATTCAACGTTCATCCTTTGACGAAATTAAGAACTTCTAGAAAGATATGAATGCAGCTACTCAAAGAGAGCCTATGAAACCTGTTTACAGAAATCGGAGTCTTCAAGTGGTTTGTCCGTAGATATGCTAGCTTAGCTCTATTTTGATTGACATTGATTTGATGCATTATCTTGAATTTTAATATATGTCTCAGTGAGAAAAGATACTTTTACAACAACGATAAGACTGCCATATTTGCTATAATACTAATACTTAGCTCGACATAGTTGACTTTAATTAACTTATTTCCTGATGGTGGGCTTCTGCTAAGTTTTGCAGCAATTGCACACGCTTATACTGCCGTACATTAAAAATAAGGATTCTCGTAGTAAATTTTTAAACGCCTCTCTTTCCTACCCTTTAACGCGGGATCCCGCATTTACTCTCACCAATGCAGTGCTTTTACTGCACACTGATTCCATTTAGGCACATACACAGACACATTCCATCTTTATTTAAAAAGTGGATTGCATATAGTCTAATGCATGCATTATTAACAGCCTATGGATTCGTACTAAATCATGCTTGTTTGGAAACTACGTCGCGTTTTATTGCAAGCATTTTAACTATGAGGCGACGATAACTTCTATAGCTTAGCATTTACTTTTACAATTGAGATTTTCGTTTCACTGATGTTAAAACTAAAATTCGTGGCTAGTTTTTAACTATTCGTGAGACATGCAGCATATGCTGCGCAACAGGCACTGTGGCTTGAATATCTTGACTATCACTGCCAATTAAGCAAGATGGAATGGGGCTAATAATTCGTCTGGGAAGAGAGAGGTCGGTTGGTGTGATTGTGTCTCACTTATATTAATACCGATTATACAACTATCTGGATTTCTCCTAGATAAATACAGCGACACTTAACGCTACCAAAGTGATTTTGAACAGTGTCCAACTTGAACATGATTAACCAACTCACTCCAGCTCCAGCATACTCGTGAAGGTGCCGAGTTCGGTGTGTAGAAGTCTACCATTTGCGCGTGGACGCTCGTATTTAAAATAAAATACCGCCCCACAGACCTCTTGCTCTCGTCTAAAGCATCTTCTGAATTTGAGCCGCAGGATCACTAAGCCAAGACTACTTCAGGTTAACACTGTTAATGATGCATGCATGCGGCTCTACAGACCCACTTCTACTTGTACCGTGTCGTCGTGTTGACTGACATTGGATTGTTGAGTGAAAAATGAAGTTGAATTGCAAGCTGAAGTGCACTTGCAAAGTCGCGACCGACTTCCTGTTCGGCAGTTGGTAATTCCTACAGATGTTAAATGTGGCTGTCCGTTAATGCATCTGTCACCTTCATTCTGCCAGTAGACCCCTTCGCATTCCGAAATTGACTTTTCTTCTTTTCTACACTTCCCAAACTAAGTCACTGCATCATCGATTGCCACAACAGCGTGGGGTCATCGACGGTCTTTTGCATGCATTCACCATATTTGGTCAACGATATTTAAAATAACATAAATAAGAATTGATATGTATAAATATACATTGACATATACATATATATTCTTTATTCTTTATTCCATATTCTTTATGTTCAATATCCTTTACGTCACACATGTGTGACATGAGGGTTCATGTGGCGTTATCAGGCTATAACACGCGATTCTGGTAGATTACATGCCAACGATACATTGCAGTTAAAAACACAGTTATGAAAATTGGACATAAAAAGTGGAGAATCCAGCCTTTTTCTTCACGAAGAAGGCCATCAATTATTGTTACCCTGCCGGAGTGGTCCCCTTCCTCCACTCACGAGTTCGTTTTTGACTTGGTGCTTAGCATAACTTGAGATAAACAAGCGAATAAAAGGTTGACTGGGATTGTTAGATCAGCAGATCAATGGGCGGCTGGATGTTGGGCTGCAACAGTGGCGTTTAGATGACATACTCGGGATGCTTGGCCCCTCTCAATTTGAGTGTGACCTTAGTGTGACTATTGAATAGTTCAGGCTCCTACAGTTTCCAAGGAACTTTACAGCGTAGACTGAGTTCTTTGCCTTTAGGGCTGGGATTTTATCAGTTCGCCTAACCCTGTTCCTTGATTAGCATACCGCCTCACTCATGTGGCCATTTAATCACTCCTTCCTCCGTTTGTGGAGCCAACAAAAGCGCAGCAGTCAAGGATGTGTTGAATTGAGAAATGGACAACAGTGCGATCCCCGTCCAGCCCCATTTTTTTCACTCAACGTCTCTGCAAATCTCCTAACCGGTCCTTTTGAGGAACAAAATGGCTAAGTGCTCATTTGTCTCGTCTCCTGGTCATGATGTTAGAGCGGGAGCACAGTTTGCAGATGGGAAGGTGTGCCTCCCAATGACCATTCTACAGCCGCTGCACCACAGGCTTGACTTCGGTAAATGCCGTCTGCACAATAAACCAATCACGTCTTTTTTGCTAGTGTTGATCTCACTTAATGCTTCTGTAGCACGAGCCAGGAGGACTGATCACCCTTGCCTAGAAACAAACCCATGCCACACATATTTGACGCAGGGAGTAACTGCCATTTTAAGCGATGGTAATCACCAATTTTGGAAATTTATATAATTTATGGCAGAAAAGAAAGGCCGTTGCTTTTTTAATGATACAAAAGCAAAAAAGAGTGGCTGACAGTGGTTGAAAGCGTCCACTTTTCCAAGTAGATGAAGAGAGGAGGAGAAGGGGAGAGACTGTTCACAAGCATCGAATTTTCATCAAATAGTCTCGGAGTAGATAAGGGGTGGGTGTCGGTGCCTACTGAGAAGAAAGAGAAAGAGAAGAAGAAGAGGAGGACCAAAAATGCAGCAGACGATGTGTCTGCTTGTTCGCGACCCCCTTTTAATCGACCTTCTTCTTTTTCTTTACTATTTCTTTCCTTCTTTTACTAATCTATTCACCGCAGACGTCTTCACTCCTTCCCGTCCTCTTTTACCACTCTTATTTCCCTTTCTCTATTGTTGCACATACACACCAGCTAGCAGCAAAATGTAGTTCTCTTTTTCGACAGGGAGGTAGTCTGGACCGAAAGTCGGGCATTTCCTACTCACACCTTTCATTTGCCTGTACACCCTGTGCCACCCACGTCTCCAGTGACTTCCTTTTATTGGCCTTCCTTCTTACAATTTCATTTGCACTTGTTTATTTCTTACCTAAATTTCTAACCATGTTTTTCCGATTTGCGCCTTTTTTCCTCTTACATCCTCCTAATAGTGGCCACATTGGGCCCCCGGTACCTGCCTCTTCCATTTCTCTCCATCCCACCTACCCGCATGCACCTACTCCCACCACCTCTCAAAACCACCTACCCACTTGTAGCTTATTAGTAGAGGACCTTCCTTCCCTCTCTCCCTTCATCATTCCCTCTTTCTTACCTCTCTTCCTCGTGCCACCTTCCTTCTTTCCTCCTTCCTTTCTCTAAACGCGCATCTTTCTTTCCTTAACTTCAACCACTTATAGCCTACCAGTAGATGCTTCTCGTTCTCTCCTTTCCTCACGCCCTCCCATCAACCTCTATTACCTATACAACGTTCTTTCTTTCCTTTCTTTCTCCTTCCCTTCCTATCCTCTTTTTATCCAAACACATTCCAATTGATGCATGTCAACTTCACTTCCACCGCGTCAATTTATACCTTCATTGCTGACGTATCGTTTTCCTTGCACTTTTTAGACACTTCTCATCTACTTCTCCTTTCTATAAGGCACATGCCTTAAACAAGTAAAACAATTATCATTTAGAAATATTACCCCTCCCTTCCCACTGTTGCTTCATCTCACAAATTTCTCATTTCACCCCACTAACAGTCACCTTCTCTGCATGTGACACGCATTTACTCACATTCGCAATGACTTTAGCCTCATGCGCATAGCCGTGGTATTGCGGCGGAGATTAAGTGCGTGTGCGATTTGAAGCTGCTTAGAACAAAAATATTAAAATTAGTAAACAGGAAGATATCATGGTGGAGAAGCAAAGAGAAACCTCCATTGCTACGAAACATCTCAAAATCTGATAAATAAACCAAACCTTCCAGCACAAGGACTCCAATGGACCGTACATCAGCTTTAGCATTCGGCTCGTGGTCGTTCATCATTACCTTTGGTGCCTACAACGAAAAGAGGAAGCAAGATGAATGTGATTCATCAATCAACGCGTAGTGTCCATAGAGTGACCATTTCTCCGATGGGTGTGCAAGGACTCAAATAAGCTCACCTTTTGTAAAGTCCCGACTGAAGCTAAGAAAATTTTCACCATCGGGAGTTAGCGAGCATTATGGAACCACCCACGTCTATTATCACTTTCGCCACTCGCAGATCTCCCTGCATCACGCCCATAATTTGTAGATTCACCATAGTCATCACGAATAGAACGTCCAGTGAAACAAAATACACGCAAGTCCATTTATGTTGGCTGGCTGACTAACCTACCGAAAGAATGCGTTCATATCGCTAACAAGCCTTCGTCTCTCGTGAAATGTCTTCTCGTTGGTAAGCTGCATGCAAATTCGGAATATTGGATCCAAGACCAAGGAAAGCACACAATGCGTTGATGCGGGTGTCTTTGCATCAACTTTTCCTCCTTAAGAAAGGTTTCAACATTTTGGACCGTTGTAAACCTTATTCATTGATACTCTCAACGTGTGTATGAGACCCAAATAGAGTGCACTAAAGTTGGAACTTCCCACCTTTTCCTTTGGTCTCACGTTCGATCAGTGAGTGACAGAATCCGTTGTGCATGGGCATGTTTTGACCAGACCCACCTCACTAGTGACAGTTCTTGCTGAGAAAGGGAAAGGAATTTGAAAAACCTAAAGAAAGCAAAATAGACTGACCTGATTCACTGTCAATATAAGGTGGAATTCAGGCTATCGAGTGCCGCTGCCAGCAAATTACCACAGTAAGGTGTCGTAGTCATGCCAAACTTTAGACCCTTAAGTACAAACAGTTTCAGCGACCCCCTTTAGAAACCTGGCAGAGACAGACCTTCATCCTGCACTGATCATCCTAATGGGCACTAAAATTAATCATTTTCAAAGTCTAAGGGGGGCAAAATTTTGTTGGTGAAGTAATTAAAGAGACCATTACCCTTCCGAAATGGGCCATCACTCTATTAATCCAAAATTTCATGTTATGAGACTAACTACATAAGGAACGCACTGTTGGATTAATGGGTCCGATTAACGACTGTAACCATTCTGGCCCTATTGGAAAAAAGACGGCTTCAAGGTAGACTAGCATTTAGTAGTTAGTAAAAATGGAGTCCAAAAAGGAATTCATATATAAGGTCTGCCGAAGCGCAAAAATGAGTGGGTGAGTGGTCAAATGATTTTGGATGGTATAGGATGGTGTAGGAGAGTGTGCCTCCCAGCGACCATCCACAGCCACTGCACCACAGGCTTGGCTTAGGCAAATGCCGTCAGCACAATAAATCAATTGCGTTTTTTTTTGCGCTTGTTGATCTCAATGAATGCTTCTGTAGCACGAGCCAGTATGACTGATCATTCTTGCCTAAGATATGATCCGTGTCACAAACATGCGACGCAATAGAGTAGTTGTCCATTTTAAGTGACAACAATCGCTAATTTTGAAGCACAACAAAAATTATGGTGAGAAGAAAAAGGCGTTTCCTTGATTTTACTAAAGCATATTTGGTGCTTGGAGGCTAATGCGTTTGTATACGTGAATCTCCCTTCTGCGCTAAAATAAACAAAGTAACTAAGTGTTTTGGCAATGCTGGAGTGCTTACAAAGCTTCTAAAGACGATTTAAGTGCCTCTATAATCTAAGGCCAAAATCGATTTCATTAGGCAACGGCATTTTTATACGTCAGAGTTCGGCGCTGCTAAAACGTCTTAGTTGCTGTGGCTTGCAATTAAAAACTCTTCCTTAGGGACCCGCTGAGGCTCCCTTTGCTCACCTCTCTGTGAAGTGGGGACCCGATCACTCAAACACATGCCAAATCCGATCATTTGGTGACGCCGAAGTCTAATAATCGACCTCGTAAAGCCTGAGCTGCCACGAGGGCATCACCTGAGGTAAATGAAGGTGGTAGCTTTGATGTAGATCACAGTCGTCTTCTCCCTAGCCTCACTATCTGTCGATAGCATCACAAAGCGCATAGCGAAATTTCACTCAACATCTTTGCCTTCTCAAGCAACTCTCCCTCTTTCATTGCAATTTCAGCAACACACTACTTTGTCAACGTCTCTTCACCGTCACATGGAGGCTGGTCTAGAAGACGGATCTAAACCCGTGTGATACTCATGCACTCCTGTTCGCCTGGAGCACCGATCTTGGCTCTACTATGGATATGAGCACATGCAAAGTGCCCCAATATCAAAATCACCAGACAAGGAAAACAAACCGATAATGTCGAATTGATTGTTCCCTAAAAAAGATTATAGGACCAAAAATGTGCGGGATTCTGTGTGATGTAGGATCGATTCCACCTTATCAAAGGGTCGGATTGCCAAACGTCGCAAGATTTAATAAATGAACCAATCCTTGTATGGCTTGTATCTGTACGTTAAAATATCGAACATAAAGACCCTGAAGGACCACATTTCAGCTTTGAAATTCAGCTGGTAGACGTTTATTATTGCCTCCATTGCCAAAGCAGATGATAGGCGATAAAGATGGCAAGGTAGGAATTTTTTCTAATGAACATACAAAGGGTCACTTGAACTCAAGTATACTAATGTCCCTAATGGAGATCAAGTATTTTGGTGCATTCGAAGTCAGCGAACCTTAAACATCTACCTACATCTACCATCACTTTTGCTGCTCGTAGATCTCCGTACACCGCTCGCTCAATCTTTAGATACATCGCAGCCATTACGACCTAGGAGTCCAGCCAAACAACATACGCACAAGTCTATTGTTGCTGACCAACCGGACGAATTAGAAATTGTCGTTGACTAGCCTTCATTATTTTAATGAGACATGTCTCTTTAGTGTTAAGTCGCTTACAATCCCAGTGCTGTTAAAGGTTTCTTCTTATAAAATCGGTACGAAAATGCAGCCACTGATAGTCAGTGGCTGTGCCGCAGATGACAAAGTCTACTTCTCGGATAGGTGTGATAGCTGGACCTCGCAAGGGTGAGACGGTAAGGTGGATGCAGTATCGGTGCCCATGAGCGTGCTTGAAATGATCGTTCAATGATTATAAGATGGACAAGTCAGAGTAACTTCAAGTAAAATAGATTGTGTGGAAAGAAGTTCAGTCGAACAATTGGAAAAGGCAAATTTGTCTTAGCAAGTAATTGATATTTCGTCCTTCTTCTTATGGCAATGATAAGTAAATCAATTGCGCAAATTGAACCAGATGTCCTCTTCTTCAAATCTATGGCGAATCTTGACACATGCTCTTCCGTAAGGACGGTCTGTTTCACAAAGGAAAGAAATGGCGTAAAATGATGATAGTGAGGGATAGTAGGCATCAATCTGAGCAGTGGCGCAAATGAGCTTGGTGTCGGCTGGTTAGCGTCCCTCAGCCAAATTCAGGCAGCCTTGAAGAGCGCTGTTGGCTGAGAAATTTGGCAGCACTGAGGACTCTACTGCTAAGTGCGTCAAATCAGGGACTGGAAAACGCACAACGCATTAACGCGATGGTCTTTGCATCACACTTCTCTACCTCAAGGAAGCCTTAGTGGTTAAAACTTTTATAAACCTATTCCATTGTCATTTTCGTCTGGCGTATGAAACCAAGATCGAAAACACCATAGTTGTCTCTACCCACTTGCTTCCTCGGACTCACGTCCTCGTAATGGATGACAGGATCCGCTCTACGTAGACACGCCTTAACCACACCAACTTCACAGACAATAGGTTTCGAGAGAGAGAGAGAAAAAAAGGATTAGAAAATTAGGATGAATGCAGAAAGGACTAACCTGATCTACCGTCAGTGTAAGGCGAAATCCATGCTACCGACTGTTGCCACAAGCAACTTACTGCAGAAAGATGTCACAGTCATACCAAACATTGGAATCCTAACTCCCAACACTTACAGCGACGTCTTTTACGACTTTGGCAGTAGTGAAGCCTCATCCGACACCGATCATCGCAATGGGGATTAAAATTCATCACTTCTTAAAAAGGGCCGTTACCCTACCACCTTGGCATTGCATTTCATGGTGAGGCTTATATCCGGGGTGCGTTGTTGAATTAGTGTGTCCGCTAAATATCCGTATCCATTCGAAACCCATGAAAGATTAAACGACTTCGAGGCGGATTGAAAATTTAGCGATCAGTCGAAAAGCTAGGTCCAGAAATGGATGCTCTTAAAGGCGATCGAAGTGCGAGAATGAGCAGATGAGCAGCGCTATAATGACTAAGTAGTAGTGCGAATGGATGGTAGAGCATTTGAGTGAATCCTCAAAACAAGAATAGACGAAGTTGTGTGACAAATCGAGGAACGAATTGGCATGCAGGAATGCATGAACATAAAACGTTGAGATAAATGCAGTTATGAGTGTAGAAACAACTGTATGGAGTTGTGGGTGGGAAGATAAAGAATGGGTAAAGAACTTGCGATCAGGAATGCGAGGATTGCATTGGCTGAAAGCGGTCTCAAATGCAGAGAGGCGCTTTCACTCACAAACGCTCCATCAGCCGAATGATGGCTGCAAACATGAGGTGTGTCGTCTTGGTCATACGATTGGTGTTGCTGGAGATAGAAACACTAGCACTCACCACATTTGCCATCACTAGATCATCCAGTTCTTCTCCAGTTAGGCAGGAGAAATAGTGCTGCTGACAAGATATTGAGCTAAAGCTAATTTTGTTGAAATGATCCAATACTCTGAGGAGTTGATATGAATAACTTTATGCGACCTGCTCAAATACATTTGCAGCTGAATGTGCGTGGCTCTGTTAAGCCAATTGACACGCAACTCGTGTGGTGCGGACTCCTACCTTTCATCGACCCTTGGGAGGCGCCTTGGAAGACAAGTGTGATAATTATAGTGTGAGAATGTTCTCATTACCACAAGCTTCTAAATCACAGATTCTTTGACGTCCACGCCTGCTTCGCCACGAGGTATGCTTGTTGGAAGCCTTTCGTCCAATCACGATTTGCCACAGCCTCACGCTTCTTCTCATTTGTTGGCGACTGCGCACTAGACAAAATGAAGCACTACACAGACGCCGGTGTAAAAGATGTGTAGGTGATTACTGGTGTGGGCGGAGGTTACGGCTCCATGATGACGTGTGACTGCAAAATCGTCAGTGCAGTGGATCCAAGCTGACGATGCTTTGGTGCCTGTGTGACTTAGGCACTGTGTTGAAAGTGTCCTGTCCACTAGAAATTGTCCTATCCATTGACTTTGTTGTGTCCAGCACGAATTGGTTGAGTAAGTAGCCGAAATCGAAGAGCCGTTTCACCACTACTTTCAAAGCAAAATACTATAATGTGTAGCTGTGTTACCATTTGGCGTCTGATTTAGCATTTTCATTAGATATGTACCCTTCTAGGCAGCACTATGTAGGCTGATCACCTCGTGCGCCAGTAGAGATACCTGGTTCAAAGCAAGCATTTGCTCGGGATTCATTTAAAATAAGGATGACAAAAATTAAATTGGCTTTATCCGAGACCGTGGTAGGTGACCTGCATTAAGGACCAACTTGAAGAATTATACTTTCTTCCTAGCTTTTGTATGATACGTCTTGTTCATTTAATCTTGCCCTTACTTAATGACTACATGTAAGTGTGCGTTTGTTACATTGTAATCGAGTTTTCACCGTTGCATGCAACTGCAAACGCTATTTTAACTTTGCTAATAACGCATGAAAGACGGATTCTACAAGTTCTGGGTCAATGATGGGGGCAAATATGTAATGGGACGATGACCTGTTTCGTTATGTCCCTTGAGCATGGAGGCGAAATCGTTGATTAAGATCATAGAAGCCTGATTTGAGCATTTGTGGTCATACCTCTTCAGTCGGACTATGAATGCTACAAAGACTGCAATGAACATGCGAAGGTAAACTGAGCTAACATTTAAACGACGGTGTTGGTGGGTGGCTTGATGCGTAATGTAAAGATGGAGTTGTTGTGGAACTTCTTTGGGGACAAAGGAATGGCGGAATCATAAGTGCTGGTAGGGCAGTCTGACCAGTCATAGATAGGAGACTGTTGATGAATCGAGGTTTTTGGGATTGAGCCGCATTTACCGTGTGCAAAGGTGGAGGATGATGCGATAACGACGATGATAAAGCGGAAAACACGAATTTCGACGATATAGGCATTTGGCCTGTGTAGTGTCGAAGGCAATCAATCGGATGCGAAATCGTATGTGTATGGAATGAAGGAAGTGTGTGCTAAATTGTGTCAACTGCATTTCAGGTGAGCGTGCTTTGTCAGGCATCTCATCGGCGCCAAGAGGTGTGCCTAGGAATGAGGTGGGCTTCGGCATTGATGACAATGGCATTCTCCGTGTGCCATGGTAGAGATGCTGGCAAGAATAAAGAGGAGAGCAGTGCCATCACCAAATACAGAAGTCGTTAGTCCAGGACGAAGGTAGAGCGGCTGCTAAAGGTCGCAAAGAAGTACAAGCAGGGTGGTGAGGAGGATAGACGTAAGATAGCAGAGAAGTTGGTTTTATAGAATGTCAATTGGGACACCTTATTCTGGGAGCGACGCATTCTGTTCGAGGCTACTTACTTTCACCGCATTCCATGGTAAAGAAACAAACCCACATTGTTTTAAGCAGACTCTGCAAAACATGAAGTCACAAAACAAAGGAAAAAATAGATTACTTAAAAGCAAGGTTGGGTGTACTTTCCATTTAAATAATGTGAGCAGCGACGATTGCTGGCGGCTGGTGACCTTAACACCTAAAACATACATTACTTTTCTATGAAAGGCATAAAGGTAGCAGATGCCATTATGTATCTGCCCGACTACTGCGGTCATCATTCGCTCCGACCTGCTGGTATGAAAGAACCGACTGTGTGGTAGCGGTTCCAATGTGAGCGATGGGCAAGGCACAGCTCATCCCATTGTACCACGCACCCACATGCGTGACTCGACTACTTTCTGATTATAAGTGCAATAGTGGAAAACAAAATGCGATTTCACAAAGCATGAATACACTCTCAAAGGTCATTACTGAAAGAACCAGCGTGAATAGTTGGAATTGCGTGTATTCTACAGCATAAATTGGAGCATCTGAGAATGCTCTACAAGCCTTACTTTAGCCCTCAATATGATCCATTAATCGAATATGTCGCTGCCATCGACACTCCAAAATGCAGCACATTGAAATTTTCGTGAAAGCCAAATAATTCGGGAAGAAAAGAATCGTCTCCTTTCCTTTACCACTTTACATGTTTAGGAAGTCATATGCGCAATGCACTTCACCATACCCCTACTCCAAATTGGCAAATTACTAGTTATGTCTTAGCGCTGTCCTCAGAACACTGCGGTGCGCTAAGTAAATGTTTGTCATTCCAAATCGTTTTCAGATCACTCGCGTAAAATCTATTGTGAATTGTCGCCACAACTATGGGTTAATGGTACACAGAATCCGCCAACACTCACTAGTTATCTGCGCTTGATTATAACTGTAATCACAGAATTATCCACCGCCATGGCTAGTCTAACAAAACATGTTATTTAACGCATTTTGTGCGTGCTATTTAATCATGTACATTTTAAATTATTCCAATTTCTAATTTCACTGTTCATGTAGCGTCTAACTTAAATCAAGGCATCTAAGGATACACATAATTGTAATGCTGATTCAATCGTAAATTAAACGACTTGACGTTGGGAACTGTTATTCGCTTAGACCGATTTGAATGAATGACCAGATTGCATGAAAGTCTGATTAATTGAATTTGAAAAAAAGAGGTTAAAACGAATAAGGGAGGGAAAGTTAATCAAGCGATTGATAAAGAGAATGCGCCAATGGCGTGTGACGCCAACTAGTGAGGGTAATTCGACTGACCACATCTCACTGTCAACACACTGCTTCCTTTCGGTCCGTCTGGACAAAGATGGTGCAATCACGACGTCCTCCTGTTCGCCCATCCTATGCCATTCTGCTGAGCATAAACTTAACGACGCAGACCCTCGAGGAGAAGTGTGGAGAAGCTAAGGCAGGTATTTTTCTAGCTGGATGTAGTCAAAATGAAGCCTGCTAGAACCCTTCTCAGGTTTGCGTAGGGTTTGAGATGTCCATGAAAAGCTTTTCGAGTCAAAGCGTGTAAGGAAAAAAGGATCTTTAGTCATGGATCATTTAGTCAAAAGACAGGGTACGAGGTGCAATGGGTTATGTACTTCGTTGAGCGGACCCCTGCAAAGCTCGTGTATCTTCCTGATCTCAAGCTTGAATAAAGTCACGTTATCCATTTTGACCTCACTCAGCTTAAACTTAAGTAAGTAGCTCATTTCCTCCTTCCTACTAGTTATGTTTTTGGCTAAACCAGTTCATTTGGTCCGCATCATGGCATCTACACTAGCTGGATAACAGACTACGCGTGCCGCGTGAGCCGAAAATCCCCATTAAGTAGGTGACTGCGTTAGGCGCGGATGTAGACCGGCAAATACCGATAGACGGAATCATGCTTAAGAAAGCCATATTTGAAGGTAAGCGGCGTTATTAAAGGCAGTTGCTTTATTCAAAAGCCAACAGCTAGAATCTTCTCTGCCCATGCACCGCGCTGGGGTCAATGGGCATTGCGTGTATTGCGTAGGTGACGCACTGTACCTAAAAATTTCGATGTCCTTTAGATTCCGTGGTTCGTTCCGTACTTTTGAGAAAATGCCTTGTAAAATGTCTACAGTAACTCTGCCTGCTTACAACCGGCTTGGCTTTTGCTAACTAGCTTCTCGCTTCAACCAATCGCACCTGCTTTTGTGGCTAATTTCCTTAATTTAGGAAAAGTCAAGTTTAGTGAAGTTGACGCGTTGAGCTTACAATTCTTTCCTTATTTGGTGATAAAGAGCCTGATTTCTCCTACATTGGCATTTTTGTTTAAATATAACAAAAAAACAGCTACTTGCATCGTTGTCATAAAATCAGTTGGAGCCAACACCAAATAATGGCAAGTTAAAGTGCAACAAAGTTAAAAGCGGAAGTGGTTTGAGAAGTTAATGATAGTATTTTTGTCATTCAAATATGAGTGATGGGATGGGTCAGCCAAGCGAAGTAGACTGAACGAAAGGGCCTCACTACTACTCTGCAGCTATCTTCAGTCTCCACTCCTACTGTCATTTTCGAAGTCATTGAACGTCACTTTGTTGTCGCAATTTACCGAAAAAATTCATCTACACACTTGGCATGTGGTTCTAGTAGTACTATAGGTGAGTGCGTGTTGCCACGAAATAATTGCACTAGAGTGCAATGGGTGATTGTGCATGAAGTGATGGGAAAATAAATGGCACAAGCGAACAAGTGAGTTGGCCTTTAAATGCGCTTTGGACCCAAAGCACCACTTCTCAACGCTTTTTCACTATTCTCGGTTTGAGTACGTGGAAGAACCTACTGCTCACCCTATCGGTTCTTTGAAGGGTCTCCGAAATGCATGCTTTGTATGAGTAGTGACTAGACGAGAATGCTGGCTTCTCAAGTAACGAATCTGATCGTGTCGCGTCTGATATTTGACTTATTTGATGAGAAAAGCGAGCACAATCAAAGGAGCTCGTTGATGGGCTAATGATAAGCATTTTTTGGCGCAGGCAGCAACCTTTGCTTTTTCTAAGTTGTATATCAAAACAATTGTCGACATGATGTGCAGCCTTCAGCTGCCTGCCAACTGCGCACCTTCCCAATTGCTTTACAAGATTGGCTGATGCCTTCACGTCCGGCATGCATTTGAATTCACGTCACCTGCCACCTGATCGTTACAAATGTTGATTGGTATCACAAGGGATGCCTGATGCTGTTTGCCTTGCTGTCTCAACGGGCTTAGCAGCTGGCGACAAGCGGGAAATATGAAATGGATGGACGAATGAATAAATCAGTGGACAGCCGATAAAAGATTGGATAGTTAATACGGGATTCGTTTGAACTACAGTTATCGTAGACCGTTTAATCACGCATATGAGGGGTGATTAGAGGCGAAGAAATGGGCGCGGCTTGCTCATATGAGATTGATTGATGGAAGCGGACAAGCGCTTACATGGCTATCACCTCCAGTCATCCTTGAAGATGCAATGGTCCATATAACTACGATCATGTGCATGGATGTCCTGAGGAAGGGCACAGATTCTTTTCCTCAAGCTCCCCGGTCTCCGGTCTCCGGTCCTAGATGCTTAGTCTTTGAATGCGACCCTCACCCACCTAATCCCATGTCTGCTACTTCGTAATCAGTAAGACCTGCAACATTGTTGAAATAAAAGCAATAAAATTACACATTTTGCAGCCTTTTAACTCTGACATGCAGAAGGTCTCATATCTAAAGCCAACTATCTCACACACGTAAAGAGACCAGGATTGCGAAAGGCTAAGTAAACCTCGTAATTTCATTTAACGGACGAGATCACAGCACTCAATGATAGCGACGTTTCTAACCGTTGACGCTGCTTTATATCTTACATAAATATACGTCTAATCCTTGAGTGCATTGGGAATGTGACTGCACAAAGGCCAGAACCAACCTAACCTTACAAACTAACGCAATTGCATCGTTTTATGGCCATGGCGTACGCTGACAGAACAGGGGTGAATACGCATCCGTAAAACTGACGACGGCAATTTTCAGCAGCATTTGTGTGCATTTACATGCTCTTCAATTTGGTCTCATCAATTTCGATGGTTGATTCAGTGAAAGTAACAAATGCGGACGTGTTTACGTCAATAATGCGTGGTTGTAAATTTGGTGCTTGCACTAGGTCCTTGTGCATTTGATGCCCGCATACTTTAAGTGAAGCTGCGCAGATATCTCCAAATGTTTAATTTTGCTCCCTAGTTGGTACGTTCGGCACAGGCAAGCTTAGCGCGAGTTTCTCACAGTTGAGGCACTATTCGTGGCGTTTGATTCGCCTATAGTATGCTTCGAAGGTAGAGCCATCGGTGATAGGTGAATTGGAATTATTGCTGGACTGACCGATGCATTAAGGAGTCTGTGCACAACACTTATGAAGTGCTGAACAGCCCAGCAATACATGCTACTGTACGCGAATCTGCATGCCTCTATGTTCATTCTAATTCACTCCAGCACACCCACGTGAATGAAGACATGCGGCAAGATTTCGTTTTACTCTAGCGCAGATTATTTCTGTTTGTGAGGCGCAAGGACGGGTTCAAGCAGAAAGTGTGATGATTGCATAAGAAAAGACGACCCTAACAAAATTAGCGAGGTAGGAATGAGACGAAGAGAAGTCAACTCAAGCCAGTGTAAAGAGTTTCGCCTAAACAATCGACTTAAAATGTGGCACATGAGCCCTACTCCGAAAACTGGCTACCATGGAGTAACGAGGAGTCTCCCCAAGCGATGATCGTATCCGAAAATGCTAATGTTATGACGTGTCTCTAGCATGGTTGGGATGAGGCTGTGCATTTACCTATTACTGTCTAGCAGTTGCCAAGAGGTAAGACTGGCTTGTTGGGGAGGTAATGATGCAAGGTCTAGAAATGTTAAAGTAATAGACGTGTGCTAGGAGTGATTGAGCGTGGCTTTTTTGGGATATGTACATAACGAAATGGGAGGACGGAATGTAAGGAGGGAACATAGGGTTAAATTAGACTACGAATAGCGTGCACAGTGCAGCATTGGAAATCTTGACTAATGGTTGGCCACAACCATGAGACAAGTTACCATTGCTTGCATTGAGTACGCCAATATGAGGCCTGCCTCATTTCACCACTGCCATTGTAACCGACTTTTTCAGTCAGTGAGCAACCAGAGAGGATAGTTTTGCGATTGACGCCAAAAGTTTATCCGAATCTATGGCAGAATGGCCTCTAGGCCATGCCAACATCCCGAAATCCCCTTCTGTTCTGCTCTCCATCTATGTATTAGGTCTTCATGCGTCTTTAAAGAGGTTGCGAGGGGCTCTATTTTTTGTTTGATTGTATAATTCAAATCTTTCTAAAACGATATAAAAGTTATAACAAAGCAATTAAAGTCCAAGCATGATCACAAATCTTATTTGTGATGCTTAACACGTAAGCGGCAATTCTGTTGGCGAAAGAGTATAGAGGATGTGATTTTGTTTATATTATTCTGCACGTGCAGGCATTCAAAACGTGCACATCCCATTTCAGTGAGAGTATATCTGAACAAGGCTGCAATCCTGCTTCCGTCGGGGCGAATATCTTTCAAGTCACAACAAGTGCATTTGACAACAAGAAAGCAATTTGTGCAAAACTTAAAAATTAAGTAATTGCAGTGCCTTAGGCAATGCAAATCAACATTTGCAAACACATTAGCTTCCAGGCGGCAAACGATTTTAACAAACTGCAAGCAATGTCTTTTCTTTTCCATTGTAACGTTCAATAACCTGTAGATCGGGCGATCGCTGTTGCTTAAAATGTGCTGTTACTCCATTGCGTCTCATGCGTATGACATGGGTCCTTTATTAGGCAAAGACAATCGGCTGTATCGGCTTGACCCTCAGGCGCATTAAGTGGGATCAGCTAGCCAAATAAAGACGCGATTATTTAATTAGACTGATGGCAGCAACGTGAACCCAACTTGCGGTTTGGCGGCCGTGGAGTGGTCATTGGGAGGCACAGCTCGGTAATCGAATGCGAAATCATCTGTTTCGCTGCGGGTTGTATTTTAGGGTCAATGGCACAACCATAAGTCGAGTTCGGTAGCATTCACCTTTGCTTTGCCTCAAAGGAGCAGGTTATGAGCTTTCAGCCGGTTCGTCAGGGAGAGTGGTTGAAATGAGCAGGGCTAAATGGGACGTCGCACTGCCATCCACTTCCTGCGTCAACACGCTTTTGGATGATTGCAATTAAGTTAGTTTGATACACTATTAAGTGTTTAGATACCTTTGTTACGCATCCATGGGTTCCACAATTATAAAAAGCAGTGATTAAATGGCCTTGTGGATGTAGCGGCATGCAAATAAGGTGGCGCCATCAGGACAAACAGATGAGATCCCGGCCTGTACTGCAACTATCTTTTAAATCTATAAGGTAGAAGGGAGGGTCAGTAGACGTGATGGTGGTGGGTGGAAAGAGGTGAAGGTTGGATGACAGATAAATAACTAATTTTACACAAGCAAAAAGAAGAAAAGAAGCAAAATGAGAAAGAAAATGAAAGAAACCCTGTTGGGTGGTTCGACTACAATTGCAAGTGTCACATATGTGTGAAGGTAGGCAGGTAGGTTGGATGAGGTTAAAAAACAGTGGATTCAAAGGCACTAAGGCCAAGGACATGGCCTGTTTAACAGAATGCAGAGAAGCCTTTTAGATAAGTAAGGTTGCAATTTGTTTAAATGGAATTTGTTATAAAAAGAAAATTCTTGAAGACGAAGAAGAGAGGAAGGAGTGGCTGCTCTACGTTTATTGAAAGGGCAACAGTGGTAGTAGTTAGCCCTAAAATAACGTAAAATAACTACGAGGTCTGGACTATATTGGTAGTTTATGCAGCAAAATCCAAATCCAAAAGCGATTTCCAAAGCATTGAAAATAAGACGAATGATCTCCGGGATACAACATTACGTCATCTAAACTTGGAACGAGGTCTAACCCCTTATCCATGGGTACGTTCAAGGGTGACTGGAGGGGTAATCATGTAAAGGCTTGCCTACTTACCTCAATCAGCTGCAGCTGCTTGAAACGTCCACAGTATCGAATATCAATGCAAATTTACACACATCCACGCCATCCGCATCGCGTTATTTCATTTGAAGAAGACCTTCACCAGGTTTGATCGAATCGGGCTAGCAACAGCTAAATGCGTTACCGTTGACCTATTTTCTAAAGCCATGCAAAGGCACGCACACTGCAATCTGCATTAGTTTAGCCAACACCTCAAAAGTGTGAATGCATACTTGTCCATAAGCATAGTCGTCCACGCCCTATTTGCTGCATCAATAACAACTTCCTCACATCTATTCGCTGATTGCGTCACAAGGTGCCTCAATTTTTAATGCAATGTGCTCCAAAAAATCCCTTTTTAAAATCTGACAGGTTTTCTACTAATGATGAATAAATCTACATAACATCATTGTAAATTGCAAGAGCGTGCAGCCAGAACTCGCACATATCCTTTCAAACAGATCTCAGTATCACCTGAGAATCTTAGTTGGTCGTTGAGCTTTGCTGATTAAGTGGATGAGAGAAGTGACTAGAACTGGATGCTGATGATCACTTGCCGCATAAAAGAGGCTTCAGTAGGATAGTTTTCATCAGATTTTGCGTGGTAATGTCTCAGGTCAGTTTGATTAGCTCTGCGTTCATTAAATGACCTTATTAAGTCCCTTTCGCACTTATCTCCTCTCCGGCAGTTGCTGATATTCACCAATAAGTGTGCCGTTTTAGGAGAGATCAACACGTGAGCGGCTGTATCAAGACATTCCTATCCAAACTCTCAGTATCCACCACAGTGTGAAGGATATGAAATGGCTGGACGTACACATCTGCAGGATGCTTTTCTTTACAAACGCGGAGGGGCACTCCCATTATTATGATCGTGCAAGAGAGCATTACGATAACGTAGAGGAGTTCTTTCGTGGCCTCGCGTCGGGAGAGTTTCCTGCTAATGCACAAGCTCCGATCAGCTTTTTGATCACCACACCATGTCGCTGCACGAAAACTTCGCCGTATGGGATGAGACGCTACAAATGCGATTCGCCAGTGCTGCACTCCGCTTCCTCCACTCGTCTCTTCTTGGACGTGTCTAAGGACGTTCCCAACTTTTCAGACCAGTGGAATCCATTCTTGATGGCAGCAGGTGGCACCATACTGGACATGCGTGAATGGTCTGACGAAGGTGAAGAGGGAAGAGAACGGATGCAGCTGAGCGATTATGATTGTGTCATTTTATCTCTTGATCGCCCGGATTTTGAACATCGGGACTGTGGACACCTGAATGCTGTAGGCGACATCCTCACGTCAAAGCAAACGCTTGTTGTGACAGGCTCGATGTGGCAAGCATTGGATCTCCACCCGAACTTGGACTGCATGCAAAAGATGTTCGAGGCCGTAAATGGCTTCTACTTTCTCCCTTTTTCCAAGTTATTTGAAAGTGGGGTTGGTTTTGTCAAGGGTTGGTGTTTGTTTGTTTTTTTAATTCGGAAACAAAGGAGTCTAGAAGGCTGCAGTAGTAGTAGCAGTAGAATTTTGTGGACTACGATTATTAATGGAGGAGCGTTTTCTATGCTCGATCACTTAAAACCACGGCTGCATGACTTGCCTCATCTTGCATGCTATTCGCACCCCATTGTCTCCATCATATTGCTTGAATATGGGCTTTTTGGGGCTCCAAAATATTGGGCCATGTGTAATGCACAGGTAAAGATAAAGTTGGCTTAGTTCAAAGGGATGTGTGTGTTAGTGGCATTTTATTTCTCCGTTGTTAATTTGTTTGACGTTTGACAGAGGTTGGATGAACCGTATTAAGTCGCTCCTTCTTGTCGTCTTTTTGCAATTCAGGTGTAAATCCTCAACAAGCGCTGACTACATGAAGCGTGCTAAAGAGACGAAGGCATGTGTTGGGCCAGAAATAGAGGGAAAGGAAAAGGTAGGCATTGATAGAGGCTGTGGAATATGCGAATGGAGGGAGAGGGAAGAGGACGAACAGGAGCAAGAACCAACTGGTAAGTCCGTTTGTTCGTTGTCATCCTCAGACAGAGTGTTGAACAAATTTTTGGGTCAGATTTGTTCTGCTAACTACTGCTGCATTTACTGCATCCCACATTCACGTACTTCCAGTGATGCAGTTGGTGGTTGGTTGTGGCACTAGATTACACATCACTGCTAGCCACTTTGGGTGCTGATTGTCTGATCTGTCTGTTATTAGTTCGACAGAAGTTAAATGTTCTTTGCATCGCTCACGAGTTGTTGTAAACAATTGAGGCTAACGGAGCGTTTGTGATAGTTGGTTTGGCAATGATGGTGAGGAGGATGCTCTCCCTCCCTCACTCATCTTACTTCTAATGGTGACGTCTTTTACATAGTTTTGTTACGGATTAACACCGTCATCTTGTTGATTAAGTGACAGAGTGCTTTCATTTATATAGTGGATGTGGGAGGATGCCTTCCTTCCCCTCCCCCTCTTCCTTTTGTTGTGTCCGCCTATGCGCAACCCCCCTACCCTAACCAATGTCCGATCAAATATCTACCTTTGACGTGGAATTTTTACTGAGCGTTGTATCGGTAGCAAATGCATTTCACTTTCAAAACATTTTAGCAGAAAAGGCTGCTGATATGTTGGCAACGCATGGAACAACGGAGATGCGACAGTAATCGTCCACCTTCTGAACCATTTCTGGTGACACAGTGGTGAGGCTTGCAAACCATTAACTGCCACTTAGGACTGTGTTGTTTGGCACACGTGCTATTCGTCAAATTGAAGCCTAGTCCCATCTTAACGGAGGGACGTGTAAATTGACAGCAAAGACGAGAGCCGCTCCCATTGCCACAAAATGATGCTTCCAATCCTGGCAAAAAAGAGGTCCTCACAGGATCATAGGTCACAGTTGCCCTCCCACTGGCCTCACCAACTGCAGACGGCAAGGCAAAGAGCGCAGGGGAATTGCACTCAGCACTCTTGCCATCTCAGGCAAACTCCTTTCCTTACCGAGCCTTCAACCGCGCACTACTTTGTTTGAATCTCCTAATCAACACGTCTAGACTGGTCTACAAGGCAGATCTGGATTCTTGATCAGTGTATGTATCACTCAAGAACACTCTGCAATGTAAAATCGAAAGCGCCTTCTCAAAGGATCACTTTCCCCTGTCAAATACCTTTCGGACAATAACTATGAGTGCTACCAGCAATAACAGCCTTATGCAGGCGAAATCGGCCTGCAAGAAGTAAACGTACATGCTTTATTTGATTTATTTTGCACAAACAAGCACATTTCAAACACATTTGCTTGTCTACTCAAGCGTGTCGGTTTTTTGGCCCTACTGAAAAGTAGCAAGTAGCGGCGGCCGCACAGAGCCCCATAAGCAGTGTGATCGCCTCCACCAATCAATCTATTTGCACACCAGGGACTGTTGTCACCCTCCTCACGCACCCTAAATACTTACTAACTGCCATCACACCACCACCGCCACCACCACGTCCAGAATCCAGAAGCCACGTCAACAAGTAGCTCTCCAACTCCGACCCACACTGTTGCAAAAGCCAAATAAGCCCACTCACCAGGGCAGTCGATTGCCGCACATTTAAGAGGTGAAGCTATTGCAGTATATACAAGGAAGAACAATATGCCACGGACCAAACACTTTCAAAGCAGTCAAATTTTCCGGCAGACGAGATCTCGTGTCGACGCCTCCCATGGCAAGAAAGTAACACTCCCTACTTTGTGAAGTAGGGCTCCAGCAACAACAACGACGAGGTCGGCACTTTAGTGTCACAGAGGGTCGAGCAACAGCAGTGGGGCAAACGAAGAAGACAGGATCGATTCCCCTTCTACCACTCCTCATGTCCATCGGGTCACAAACGCCGCAACATCCCGCATCAGCGGTAGTAGCAATAGTAGGGAGCAACGACGACGCAGCACCTCCCCCTCATCACTCTCCCTCCCAACCTCCTCCTCCTCCTCTGTTTCCTGCTGCGCCGACCGCCACTTCAACTCTGACAGCCATCTGCAAAGAAAATCAAAATCCTATCAAACTAATAGGTCTCAGTTGCGCACTTCTTTCTGACCAGACAATCAGCACCCAAAGCAGCCAGCAGTGGCAATTGTTGGTAATTTTAATCAATGAAAGTCCACTACTACTACTACTATTACTACAGCCTTCCACGCTGACACTTCTGAGTCGCCGAGATGCCGCTCTATTTTCTGGGTAAGACCAACGAATAAACAAACAAGTAAACAACCAAACACTAACTCATGTAGAATCTAAACCCACGTTCAGGAGATCATTGAGGTCGGACTTCCTACACTACATTAGGAAAAAGGCCAACGAAACATCGAGACCTGTGGTTTTAACTAACACGGCGGAAATCAATCCATGTTCATTTAATGAACGGCCATAACAATCGTAATCAACAGGTCAAAGCACTCTACAGCAGCATAGAATTGTATAGAAAGGAAACTGATAAGCAGGTACACGCAAACAAATCGGTATTTATAAGGGAGAAAATAGTGAATGACTAGGAAGCTCTTAACAAAGTTAAAGGACCATTCATCAAACTAGGCCTCATTACGCAAAACTCACACCTATTGAAATCGCCAAAACAATTTCGATTATTCGATTGAAGTGTTGCGCAGTCAAAACACCAACTCGAGCAAGTAGTACGAATGGAAAATAACGAGTCTTAACAGCAACTGCAGCTGTTTCTTTAACGCTTTTATATGTAAACACTTAAAAAGGCAGATAAACAGACGTGTACATATGCACACAATAGGTTCTTAATAGTAAGAAAATCTTGAATAAATGTCAAGCAGATGGGTTGGTTATAACTCCCCTTAACTAAGTTACGCATCATTATTAGAAGTCAACCTTCAGTAAAGGGGCTAACCAGTTCTATAATTATCAAAGTAATCACAATTCATTACCTAAAGCATTGTAGAGTGCAAAAAATGCGGTTGTAGTTGGAAAACAAAAAGTCCTAATGGTCACACTATGAATCTTTTGCGTTTACTCTAGCAAGTAAAAGTAGAAAGGAAGCAAATCGGTACTACAATGACCTAAAAACACAAATACTAAACTTGCAACCAGCAAGAAGTATTGAATACCTACCAGCTCTCAGAGTTCTACAGCAAATTAATCCCGACTAATAGGAAACGAGGGTTCCCAAAATGCACACTACTCACACGCTCAAAATACACAACTAACCAATCACCTCAATGTTTGTTTGATAAAACAAACAGGCTTTTCGAAGTTCAAGGCTACTGCTGATACTAAAGGTTCATTTCGGTGTTACGCTTAAAGAGCAAACATATAAACGAAAAAAATCACAAAGCACGCATAGATGAGAAACTCAGCAGCGAATCGCAAGGATATAAAAACAAATGAAACTATTTGTAAACAACGTGAAGACGAAATCGCGTTACTTTATATAAGCAAATGTTTTTTTGCTATTTATTTCAGGTTTTAAGTTATATGGAGCGTGCTTTGTAGGTCAGAGCAGGACGACAACTTGAACCTGGTTGCGGAGCAGCGTGTTGGCTCCTAAGGGCGCGATTTATCCCTGTTCTGAACTCTCCTACAAGATCTTTTCGTTCTCACTCTCTTGCCTATAACAAAGATGTCGAAGCGTGTTCGAACTTCTAATAGCAAGGGCGGTAAGAGGGAAGAGAAGGAGCGCTCTAGATCCGTTGCATAACGTGACTGACGTTTAAATCTATAAAAGTCCATTTTTTCGATTTGCTGTAAATTTTCAGCATTTGGCTTTTAATTATGAATTTTCCCAACTTTATATTTCGATTAACTGCAACACAAAGGGCGGTTAAGTCTAGGGACGAATAACTGGCTTATGTGGTTTGCCCCTCGTTTGCTTTTGCGTTTCTTTTAATTGGAATCTGTCAGTTTCTCAAAGCTCCTCATCACTCCTTTTCTTCTCCCCTCCCTTTTGCTCTTCATTTCTTCCATTTATTCACTGCGTCAACATCGGAATCGCCATAAATAAAAAGATATCACAATGGAAAAATTAAAAAGGATTTTTAAAAGGTTATAGGAATAGGAAAATGAAGAGCACTCTGCACTGTGGAATCCAAACCGCCTTATCAAAGAATCAGGCTTTGCTTTCAAAGTCCTTTCAGACAACATATTTAAATTTGATCAGTAAATGCAGTCTCTTACAAACATAACTAACGCTGAAGGCATTGCAATATGATCCTTTTGATTTGCGTTGCTAGATTTGGCACATTTTAGTCGCATTCACTTGGCCACTCAAATCTGTTCGTTTTGTGGCCCTACTGAAAAGTAATAAGTAGCGACCGCTGAAGGGGAGGTCGGAATCACAAAGTCGAGTCGACTGCAATGCAGGTTTCGAAGGCAGTGCACCACTGCATTTGCTTGTAACTTAATGATCCATGTTAGTAGCATAAAATTATTTTTAAAAAAAAGGAACATGACAGTAACAAGCGAATTAATTGTGATTAATTTGTTCTCACTTGAATTAGTGTGGAACTTCTGCGCCGAGATAGCTTTGTAATCTCCCAATTTTCCCGGAACACCTAGGCTTTTTTCATTCAGTCATCTATCAATGCAGACATCGTGCGACTTCCGTGATATATGTCAGTGCTTGAAATGTATTGCAGAGAACCGCCTTGGCTCAAGTTGCCGTCCAGTTAGCGTTGGGTCTAAGAACTCAAGAGCATATATTCCTCAATTTGTTTGCCCTAATAGACCCACCACCGCAACTTGGTGTTGATCTCCACACCCTTTTTGGTCAGTCTAACTTTAGATCAAAAAGTGAAAAGGTCACGAACATCCTGCTTCCGCTTTATCGTTGTTGGCCTTGGCTACCGCGCTCACGACAGGAGTCGAAGCGACCGAGACTGATTAGGGTAGTGGAAATAATTGTCACGTATGTGTGGCGCTAGTAGCGCGTGTAACAAAGAGGAACGCCTACTTACTCATCAGGTTGCATCACCCACCTTGTAAAAAGCCCTGCGAAGACAGCTTGACTTGATGCTAGGAAGAAGACTAACCTCGAAGACAATATCGCTTTTTCGTCGAAAACCTCCACTGTCATAAAAGAGGCTGCCAAAATTATGGATAATTTGTGAAAAACGAAATCCACCACGAGGGCAGCAACTCATCGAAGCAAGAGTTAGCTGTAAATATGCCGCTATGGCGACCTGTAGTCTCTTAATTGGGCTTAAGATCGCGGTAATGTGCTTTTCTACTGATAAACTCCAGTAGACATCATTTTACACCTCTGAATTCGGTGCTACCAAATGCGTTAGTGTCCAGAGGGTCAAGTGGGGATAAATTGACCCTCGTGGTTTGTGTGACTAGAAATGGCAAAGCCAACTTCTTTGCATGCCCTAAAGGCAGGTCTAGCTAAGGGCGCTTGCAAACCACCGTCGCTACTCCCAAATGCAACATTTAAACACAAAATTGGCAGTCCATTTTTGACAATCAGAATTCACAAACTTTCATCAAAACAACAAAATGATTTCAAAAATAGCAGAAGTAAGCATGGTGCCAGAGGATTTAAAAGTAAAAAAGCGATGCTATGGCAGTTCTGCCTTAAAAGTCCAATTCACCTAGTCTTCACGGGCCTGGGTCAAAGCATTGGTGACAAACAACGCAATTTAAGCAATAATTTTGCCTGACTCTCTGTAGACTACAACTGCAATATATCTTTCCATATTTGCATCGTTCAACCTAATTAGAAGATTTGTATCGTGTTAGCAGCACACGCTTTTGGTAGCATGAATTGTGCCTGTGTGTAATAGCTTTTTTACGGGACAAAGATTTCAAAGAAAAACTTTGGAATGGCATTCATCACCACACAGCGCGGGCAGATGGATGCGAAGTTGGATTCCGCGATTGCCAATTGTAAGTTCCGTCCGTTGATGGCATATACCAAAATAAGATTTACAAAGACTTGGAACAATTCAGTTGGATATAGCACAGTGTAGAAGAATTCAACTGTTCTCATTCGTCCCAGTGTTATTTACCAGCCACAAATTACTTGAGGTGTCAGCCACCCCAAGCATATCACCTACGATAAAATCACACTCATCAGGCTGGGCGGCCTCAAATTAATAAATTGCTTCGACTAAATTTCCCACCATAGGTTTGTTTACTCACCTGGGTGCTGTGATATGCAAAAAAGCTAACCCAAAATACGTACAAAGCGATTCTTGTGCGATAGTTTGAGGAAAATCATGGTTGCCCCTTTTCCTTACGCGCAACGTTAGAGAAACGAAATCGGCAGGCCATTTTTGACAACTAAAATAATGCAAGTGTATACAGCCTATTTAGGCTACACTAATTTATCCCGTTAACAGCAAAACCGCTACGAAATGTGCAGAAGTGAGCATCGTGTTGGAGCTTTACAAAGATACAGGTAAGGAGGCGATGAAATTCTGGTTTTGTTTTGGACGTCCAAATGTCATGGCATTCATAGGCCTATGCTAATGCCTTAATGACACGCAATCTAATGTAGGCAATGATTTTGGTCAACTCTTTGCAGATTATTTACAGAAAAAATAACCATGCATGCTGACACCCTTTAGGCTCATTAGAAGTTTTGGAACGTGTTTACGGCAAACGTATAAGGCCGTCTGTTATAAGTGGTTACGGAGGCTGAAAACTAGCAGAACTAGTCATAAAAGTGTAGTTTTAGGCAATTAAAGTGAGTAACTGATCAAGACTTACACGAAACAAATTAGCGCATGAACTCTACATCGAAATCCCGGCAATGAAGAATGACCCTGAAGAATACACAAATGAGTCGTGCAAACGAGGAAGAGGGTTTTAAAAGCCAACATTCTGGCTTAAGAAAGTAAGTTCTTTCATTGTTCCAAAAGTCTAGCACAGTTTTTGAAGAGGTGAGCTTATTTTACTGAAGAATAAGCCTGAGTGATGTTTGCAAGCAGAATAGAGGTGTCAGTTGGGATTGCGTGGTAGGGTGAGTGGAAAGAGTTAAAAGGGCATCAAGCCTACAGAGCACAGCGAGGGTTGTCAACCTCCTACTCACGAAGCCGGCCTCTCAACGGGTATTGCATATTCCTCTTCTTCAAACACCGGAGTTACTACGAGGAGCGTTAAAGTGGTCTTGGTTATCAAAAATGTTAAGGCATTGCGAAGAATTGCAGAACTAAAGTGATAGTGATGAATAAAGACCTCTTCATAAGTCCAATCCAAACTCAGCTTCCCATGAACAAGACCAAATTTAGATGCCTCGGACCATTTCAAAGGGACATCACTGAACGAGTGGTTACCCCAATTACCACGACGCATCAGCTCAGAAGGCGCGTTACTAGGTATTTCATTAGTTTGGCGTTGACTCACACGCAAAACTGCCACCTGTTTTCCATCTAAGTGTCAATCACAAATACCCTGCTTGCAGAATCACCTCTAAGCCATCATTAAAGTAACCTTCCTTGCCGCAGTGACTGTAGCGTCCCGAGGCTCCCTAGAAAGCAAAAGAAGGCAGAACGCTAGGGTATAATATATATATATATATATATATATATTATATATATATATATATATATAATATATATATATATATATATATATCAAAGGACAGAGAAGTATAGGCTGCTGGCATGGCCCGGAGGCCAGCCCGCGCGGCTATGGCAGTACGACCACCTCTGTGACCTTGAGCGAGACCGGTAGTTCCAACAAAGAAAGTACTACAGTGGCAGTTCGTTTGAAGCACTGTTGTGGGTAATACCGATCTGCAGAGAATTCAGCGCCTTACCATAACGATGTCTGGGAGTACGTTCGGTGCCACTGGTCAGTGTGTCAGAAGTGCTCCTTACTCTAGTCGATTCGCAACTAAATCCAAATTCATTGACTGGTGAGGAATTTGAGCGCGAAGCTGTATCATTCAACACTAAGGCTGGAACTGGGACCGAAGGGCATCGGATCTAATAAAAGTGGATTAAGTACGGCGGTCATTGTACCAAGTACTCTCGCATTAAGAACTTGGTAATGGTACCTACATAAAAATCCCTCTAGTTAATTTGCAAATGCTCATTTTCCCCGAATCTCGTAGCATCTGCTTCATTCAGTCACATACTCAGGCAGACATCCTGCAACTTCCATGATCTTTGCGTCCTTCCAAACGTCCAACATGTGCGTGAAACCCTCCTCGCCAGTGAAACTTAACAAAGTGTTGAAGGCTAACCAAAGAGGGCCGAGATTCATCAACGTGCACGTAGAAGCAAAAAGAGGAGGCAAAGAAAATGCAGAGGTTTGGTTGAACTAAGAGCAGTGTACATGTCTACTTGACATAAAACAGGAATACGGTGATGGTGGGCTGAGGAAGACACAATAAGTGGGGAGTACATTTAATTGCCGTAGGATGACGTTTACGTCTACTTCATTCAGGAACCAGACCTTTAAAGATTTGTCAAAAGACTGTACACATTGTCAAACTTTCTGCGCACTCCTTTGTAGTCCTCCCTTGTGGCCTGATTTTCGGTGTCCGTCCACATAAGAGCCTCCTCACACTGCGCTAGTATTGCTTTCCGGTACTCCTTCGTTGTCCTTTGCTTCACCTTTTCTTGCTCCAACCTTCTTTTTATGCTGTAAATGCGGTCCACTAACTCACTCTTTGCGGCCATTCTACTCCTCTCCTTCTCATCCTCCTGCGTGTTTGTCTCCGCATCCTCCAGCATTTGCTTTATGTCCTCCTCGGACAGACGACCCCTGTAGTTGGTGATCGTAATGTTGTTCCGTTTCTTTGTTGACCGTTCCACCGCTGATACATGGAGAATGCTGTTGTCGTCGATCTTAAATGTCACCTCAAACAGAGTCTCACCGCGCGGCTTCGGTGGGAAACCGGCCACAGTGAACTCACCCAACAAGTGATTGTCACACACCCTCGCTCGTTCACCTTCGAAAATTCCGACATCAACTCTTGTTTGATTATCGTAAGACGTTGCGTAGACCTCCGTCTGCTTTGTTGGGATCCGAGTATTACGCCTTACCACTGTCGACATCATGCCATATGTTACCCTCACACCCAGTGACAGTGGTGTCACTTCCAGCAACACCAAATCCTGCAACCCCGCCGAACCCTTACCAGTCAGATTGGCCGCAAACATCGCTGCACCGTAGGCCACTGCCTCGTCTGCGTTGATGGAACTCTTCACCTCCTTACCACCGAAGAAGTCCTCCAACATCTTCGCCACCCTCGGAATACGCGTCGATCCACCAACCAGCACAACCTCGCTGATGTCTGCCTTCTCCATCTCCGCATCACTTATGGCAGTCTTTACAGCATCCATCGTCCTTTTGAAGAGGTCGGAGCACAAATGCTCAAACCGAGAACGTGTGAGACTGGCACTGAAATCGATGCCCTCGAACAGCGAGTCGATGCTTACGTTTGTGCTCTCAGCCGCGCTCAGCGTCCGCTTTGCTTGCTCACACTCCTTTCTCAAGCGACTGATGGCTTTTTTGTTTGCTGTCAAGTCTATTCCCCTGTGTTCTCTCCTAAATATCTTCACACAATGATCCACTAGTAGAGAAGTGATGTCCTCACCACCCAAATGCGTGTCCCCGCCAACCGCCTTCACGTCAAATTTCCCTTTCCGTATGGAAATGATGGAGACGTCGAAGGTGCCACCACCCCAATCAAAGATGAGCACATTACGCCGCCTGTCAGACTTCTTGTCCATTCCGTAGGCAATGGCAGCTGCGGTCGGCTCACTGATGAGGCGCAGGACGTTTAAGCCCGCCAGTTTCCCAGCGTCGATGGTGGCTTGACGCTGATTGCCATTAAAGTAGGCCGGCACGGTAATGACAGCATTTTTCACCTTCTGGTCCAGGTACATCTCTGCTGTCTTCTTCATCTTCGAGAGCACCATTGACGAGATCTGTTCAGCAATGAATTGCTTTTTCTTGCCGCAATGCCGCACCTCAATCTTCGGTATTTCTCCGGAATCTATCACTTTGAAGGGCCACCGCTTCATGTCTTCCTGTACTTCTTCATCCTCGAAACGGCGTCCGATCAACCGCTTCACATCATACACTGTGTTGGAAGGGTTCATGGTTGCCTGGTTTACCGCGGCCTCACCGATAAGACGTTCCTTATCAGTAAAAGCCACACAACTGGGCGTTATGCGGTTGCCCTGGTCATTAGCGATTATTTCAACCCTGCCATTCTGGAAAACACCGACGCAGGAGAATGTTGTACCAAGGTCGATTCCGATGGCTGGACCCGCTGGCATTCTTTCGTGAAATGCGAAAGCGTTTACACTTTACTCTGATGGTGACGATCTAGACGATCACCTGAGCTATTTATATCGGATGCAACTGATGATGCTAGACCTATCCACGATGTGCGCTAACTACTCAAACACCCTCCGCCAACCAGCGTCTAGCACTGCTGCAGTGCTTTGTCTCGTTGGTTGCCGACAGCACAGTCGAAGGGCGTGACACACAACGCAGGACCCGGAGTGAACACGTCTGTGCGTGTGTAGTGGCGTGAGCAGTGGTGACAGCTCCATGTTGACGTGTGGGTGGCACAAATGCTGCAGTGTCGAGAATCAATGCGTTGACTCCCGACTGAGAGTGTGGTGATGCCGGTGAGACCTAAGTAGTAGCTAAAAGCAAAATCACAAAGGCATTCAACTTGCACTGTAGAGCAGGTGATAAAGATCTTTGGCACTTACAAGAATCTCAAACTAAGTTCAATACGGAAAGATGTTTGTAAAAGACGTCGAGCAGAACAAATTTAGGTGCTGATGAGCTCCTCCGCAGCACAAATGCACAAACAAAGGAACGTCTAACTCTCAGCTTTGAATGCACATCTATTTTCTGGTTGCCAATGCTACAAAATCAGTTCTTTTACTAAAATCGGCATCTAGTTTTACACTGTTGCATTGCCATGCGGCAATTTAGACGTTGCAAGTACTGAGAGATATTAATCTAAAACAAAACAACGTTCATGAAAGGGGCTGACGAACACAAAGCTCCGAGCTTTTGTAAGGCATGCGTTCAGCTTCCTACTCTGGTACTTAGTGACACCTCAGAAAGGCGGAATCCATCCGAACGACTGGACAGATGTGAGACAGCAGCTGTTCATTAATCTCTATAAAGAGATCTGCCTCCTTTGTGTTTGAGGGTCGAGGAAGATGGTGTAGGCCTCCGAAGTGATGGGGAGTTGCTCTTGGGAAAAATGAGTTGGCGTTTATCGGCCTGAGCATGCAGTTTTATGGGAGGACCTCGGTGCGAACCACGTTAGTGAATGGATGTATCAGATGAATGTGAATGGGAAATTCAAAAATCGCAAAACAAATGAGGCAAGAGCAAATTTTCATCCGTTGGTGGGTAAACTTACAGTAATTCCTGGATGGGCATGCGTTGGTGGATGACAAATGGATTAATGGACGTGAATCCGGCGAGAATGAGGAGAAAGGGAACCAAATAAAAGAGTGATGGGGTGGATGGCAAGTTGAATGGGTGCATTGTGACGGCTATGCACATAGAAATTGATTAAGGAACTCGTATAGTCAGTGTTCCAGTTGTTTGCTCATTCACGGTCCCGTCGGCGCACTCCCTCATGCCTTCACGCACAACTTGGCATCATGTCGCAATGGTATCGTACAGCACATGAACATTCACACACCTTCGTTCCTTCTTAATAGTGAACGACAAAATTTAGGTAGCTGGCCCATTGGGGCGATTGGGTGAAGCCACTTCATTTCAAACGCCCTCCTCAGTGCTGACGAGCGACTGTCCTCAAACACCTGTTGCAATAACCATCGAAGCTGACACTTTTAAATGCAAACGAATCCACAGTGCTTCATTCCATGGTCGGAGGCTGAATGGGCCGTTAGCTGCAAATGAACACCTACTTCCAATTCAAGCTTTGTATTCAGTGATGGGTCACAGTTTATCTCCAACAAGTTAGAAGCTCACCCCAAACTGATTGATCAGGGTGATGTCATTGCCACCTTCCAGTGCGTACACGAAAGCGCATCGTCTTCCGTCAGGACATCACACCCATCGACGATGGCAATGGTGCCACCCAACTTGGCCTGGATAACCCAAGTGAGAAGTCAGAACGCCATAAACAGCACCGTCTTGGCTGTTGGTTGTGAAAGGACAGAGCCTCTTTACATGCCTCTAGTCCAAAAGCTCCTGGTAGAACAGAAATTAGAGAGTAGTAAAGGTGCTACGACGTGTGGGTAATCTGTCGGTATGATCCAACTAACCATCATTCCTACCTGCTTGCAACAAGGTTTCCACATGTCGCTTTCTTCTCCAACCAATGCTTGTACCTGAGCCAGCTATGTCAGGCGTCGAAATAAGTCCTAATTAAAAATCCCTGCCTCGCAGCATAGTGAACATCTACAAATGCATTGCATTCCAGATCTCGTTCTAAAAGAATTGCTGAAGCAGAATGACTGGACGCATTTTGTGTTTGCTGTTTGGGGAAAGCAGCTTCATTTGAAAGCTACACATAGCCTAAGCGGTCAAAGGGTGAAAGAGAAGGGAGACAGTAGAATTATGATGTAATACATCAGAATCCAAGAAGTCATTACCACCGGCTCCATGGTTGTGTCCAGCCTGGGACAGAAGTGCTTACTTAATCAAGTGTGAAGCCCTCAGTTCTGATTCTATCAGCGGTTCAAGTGAAAACAATCAACGCACGCCTTAAGGATAGCCCATGCTGACACATTTAACTGTACTGAGTAATGCCAAAGGCCTGGTGGTTCGGTGATGCGACACCGCATGGGAAGGCGATGGTTCACGACTTAAGAACAAAGTGGAATAGTCGCTCTTTCCTTTCTTTCCTTCGCTCTTGATTAGCTCATTCTAGCTTATTCATTTGGTCTATCAGGATGATCGACAAATTGTATACATCTCAGACACAGCCGACTGTGTGTGCCTTATTTTGATTCCTTGTCTCAACACAGTGGCAGCTAAGTGAAAATGACTGCTGGCACAAGGACTCCACAGACTTGGTTCTGTTCTGTCTTCTCGTCTGTCACACATTTTTTTTGGCTCTTGAGTGGCTCCACCCGACTTGGGTGTGACAGAGGCGCCTTTGAAGGTGGATTTCAGCGAATGGGTGTGAGAATGCTCTCAATTACCGCAAGTCGCCTTCTCACAGTTTGCTTGATCTCTCTGCCTCTCGACATGAAGTGATTGTCACTGCGCTCTGAGCTATGCTAATCACATTACGTGAAGTGGCAGCGGACCGAAGTGGATGACAAGCTGTGGAGCAGACACAAAGAAAAACTCTCATCAACGTTTTGAGGCACAATGCTGAACAGACACCAAGTCCACCGAGTCCACTGTGTGCTTTCGCCCATTCTCGATTCCGGTCAGCAAAGCAAGTCGCGTAATTCAGCGCCTCACCTTCTCTTTCTTCTCTGGCACGAGCAGAGTTGCCCCTAATTTCACTAATTGTTCCTTTGCTTATTAATTTATTGCAAGCGTGAGTGTTGGTTTGGTGGTGGTCACTCTACTCGGCCGTTTGGTCTGCACTTGAGAGAGAAGTTTAGGCAAAAGGCTTGAGTAGGCGTTCCTTCCCAAATCTTCGCCCTCGTTTTCGCTGCACTTCTCACAGTGCCAATCATCCCTTAAGCTTTTTTACAATAAGGATTAGAACTGGGAAAAGTATACAATTTGGACTAATTTAAAGGTAGAACCACCACACACAGTGGCATGATTTTAATGTTTAAATTTTTACTGTACGAATCCTTGCAACAGTCATGCAGGGCTAGCATTTGTAGAGTAGAGACTCGAAGGAAGCATTCATTACAAGGCACCCGACACCTCCCTAAATCCATCACAAAGCGTTTGAAAATAAGTGTATTTTGGATCTGGTGGATAGTTGGTGCCCAATACAAACTCAATCTGCGTCTACTTTTGCATTCCACCCAGTCGGTCAGTGCGGTTACACTTGACTCCGACTTCTACATTCACTCTAGCATCTTGACTATCCCGAATAGAGTGATTTCTTTACTGATCGCAGCTGGTTGCCCTTCTAATGCGGCAGCAAAAAAGAGAGAGACGCTAAAACGGCAGAAAAGAAACGAGGCAAACTTAAATTTATTAAGCTGTAGTGATTTGAAAAGAGAAAAGCACCTAAGAGAAGAATGGAAAGAGTGCCGCATGAATCACTGTGTAGACAGAGCTGAGTTGTGTCGATGGTGGGATGCATTGGGCACAAATAAATAGCTCAGCCACTCGACGACTTCATGAGAGGCGGTGAGGCGAAGGCTAGGAGAGATGAATCCACTTAATTTGACGATGGTACCAAAGCCCCAGCTAAGTCACAGGCAGATGACTGAGACGCGAATTCTCACTGGAAGAGATTGCTCGCAGTAGATTTAATGCAGATTGTTTAAGTAATTGAATCTGAAATGAATGTTTGGAGAGATGGATTGAAATGAAGTGAGTGGATGGCTACAGAGTGGTGTAGAAGCTGAACGAGTGGGTAGAAATGGAGTGGGTGGATGGACAACGCAATTGGCTATTAAGGGGTTCAGGATGCAGCAACGCAACTTGCGCAATCGAAATTATACTTCAGTCTCTATAACCAGCACCATCGTCAACACCATTTAGTGTCATTTCTTGACACTGATCGACTTCGGTGCCTCAATGACGCAGCACTAATTCTGCTAGGTCTTGTCCGGCTTAAGTGAGACTTATCACTTGGTGTTAAAAAGAAACAATTTTAGAGTGCTTTGTAGATTTACAAAATTATTTTCTCTATGGACAAGGCGATGTAAGCGGTAATGGTCGCCGGACAGAACACTCCTAATACACTGCAGACATCAAAATATTGCCAGTCAATCGCCAATACATTAGCGCTTCTACAGAGCTAAACTTGTGCCATTTACACGTCAGAATGGAGCTGCCACCTCTGCTCACACCAGCAATCGCCGACAAACCTGTTCACACCGGAGTCTGTGTGGTGCGTCATTCCCTCGAGTGTGCAGTCACCAGCGAATAAGGAGAAGCGTGAAGCTGTGGCAAATCGTGGTTGGATGAAGGCCTTCCAATAAGCACGTGTTATGTGATTGGCGCGGCTCACACCTCGATCACAATCGTCATGGCAAAGCTGGTGTAGACGTCAAAGCAAATGTGATTGGGAGGCTTGTGGCAGTGGAATGCATTTCTTTGCTGCAATTACCGCCCTTCATCTCCGAAGGCGCCTCCGTCACACCCAGATTGGGTGGAGCCACCAAAGGCCAGATGAAGGGTAGGAGTGAGCACCAGATGAGTTGCGTGTCAATTGGCTGAACAGAGCCAACCACTTGCAGTCCATTCGTCAACAGTCACCACTTTCAACTGCAAATGCCTTTGAGCTGATCACATGAAGCTTTCATGCAAAATTTAGAAAGGTGTGCAATATTTATGCAGAATTGAGCTTTTACTCAACATCTTGTTAGTAGCACCATTCCTGCCGACTCACTAGAAAAGAACTGGCAACGTACACGTGAGAACAACAAAAAGAGAAATAAATCTCGACGCCAGGTTGAAATAAGTCCATTATGCATGTCCACTTAAAATGTGTACACGAATGTGCTGATGGGAGGCGGAATATGACGCAGTAATTGGGAAGTGAAATTGGTCAGCGTTGAAATAAGTTCGCGTCTACTCTGTACTGCACTATGTTCGTGAACCGAGTCGATTTGGCTAGACACGCTCTTACACTTTTGCGCATTTTATGGTTCTCCGTTGTGGTCTGATTTACAGCGTTCGTCCATTCGATTGCCCTCTCACACGCATTCTTTCCCGATACTCCTTTGATGTCCTATGCCTCACCTCTTCTTAATTCAGTTTCCTTTTTATGCTGTAGATGCAGTCCACCAATCCACTCTTTGATGCCATTCTACTCCTCTCCTTCCCATCCTCCTTCCTGTTCATCTCCGCATCCTTCAGCATCTGCTTTATCTCCTTCTCGGACAAACGATCCCTGTAGTTGGTGATTGTGATGCTCTTCTGCTTTCCTGTCGCCTAGTTCACCGACGACACATGGAGAATGCCATTTTCATCAAGTTCAAAGATCACGTCAAACTTGGTCCCTTGACGCAGCTTCGGCGGGAAACCAACCAACCCAAAAGCACCCAACAAGTGGTTGCCATACGTCCTCATACATTCCCCTTCATAAATCTTGAATATAGCAAATACTTCATCGTCTACACTCGTTACGCAGGAGAATGTTTGCTTCGTCGAAATCGGCGTGTCGCGCTTTACCACTGTCAACATCGAACCAAATCCGTCACATAAACCTAGTGAAAGTGGTGTCAATTCCAGCAACATCGAATTCTGCTTTGCCGCTGGCCCCTGACCAGTCAGTATGGATGCCAACATTGCTGCACCATAGGCCACTGCTTCGTCTGAGTTGATGGATCTTTTCACCCCTTTGCCCTCAAAGAAGTCCTGCAACATCTTCTCCACCCTCGGAATAAGCGTCGATTCACCCACCAGCACAATCTTGCTGATGTCGTCCTCCTCCATCTTCACTACAATCATCGTCCTTTTGAAGAGGTTCGATACCACCGAACAAAGATACAACATCTATGTTGGTTTCATCAGCTGAGCTCAAAATGCTCTTTGCTTCCTCACACACAATCCTTAAACGCTTGGTGGTTTTCCTGTCGCCTATCAATTTCTTCCCTTCATGCCTTATTTTGGAAATCTTCGCACAGTGATCCACTAATAGTGAAGGAAAGTCTTCACCACCCAAATGCTTGCAACCACTAGCCACTTTCGCTCTAAATTTCTCTTTCTCCATTAACTGAAATTTAAACACTAGCTGTTGATGTTCGACTTACCTGACTATTCATGGTGCTGCTTAGAACTTACCATCTGTCAAATGATAGGAAGAAAAAGTATCGGAGTTTGCGCGGAAGCAACGAGGGGATGGCCATGAAAGTGAGGCGCAGATGGAACTAAAATGTCAAGCATATGCTTTCATATGCTGCAAAAGGAATAAGACGCGTTAACCCTGCATGGAGATGAGATGCGCATTGGAATGTTTTAGTTAAAACCAGAAGACCGCATGCGCTCCGTTTCGCACCACCTCAATTCTCAATTCTGGGATGTTGTGGATACCATAGCGCTAAATCTGTTTGTTTAAGAAAAATTTGGCCACTCAAAATGAACCTGGACGTTTGATATTTCAACCATGTGCAGATTGCATCCGCCAGAGCTTCGTTTTACCCCCCAATCTGTCTCATTAAGGCAACCAGACATGTTTGCAAAATGGCGTCTACATGCAGTCCTTTTGCGGTGTCGGACCTGAGGAAAGAGTTGACCTAACAAAGACACAAACTTACCATCAATCACCGCCTCAGCTGCATTATTTAGTGAAACAATGATTTGCTGCTTAAAGGGTCGACGAAAGCTAAGGCTTCACTCATCTAGACCATTAGTATTATTCCATTGCTGCTCACTCATAAGCGCACAGACTGGAATTCACATTACCATTCGGTGCTGCAAAAGGAATTGCAATAGCGGTAAAGAGACTAATAAATGCACCAGCTGGTCGTGCGATTGCACTGCTATTCGTCTAACCGTGCGCGGAATACTAGAGCATCTATATGTAATGCGGTAGGAGTGACCGAAAGAGATGGTGGGGCGTAACGTCGCAGCATTCGAAGATTAATAGAGGAAGTGGACGGCAGAGCGAATCCCCATACTGCCGCGTTTATTCATCTACTCTCTTTACAGAGCCGCTGTAAAGTCCATGACCAGGTGCTTTGAGGCACAGAGGAGGTGGATGTCTACTGGTCTCGTCTTGTGACGGTGCCACCAGGGTGGAATTACAATCTGCAGAGAAACACGTAATCTTGCAATGGCATGCGAAGGTTTGTCTCTCAGTGATTACTCCACAGCCTCCATGCCACAGACTGGTTGCTGTTTTTAACCCAAATTGTCGCATCTGCAGCAAAAGTCAGCACGATCAGGCGCTCTTATCTACAAAATGGCTCGTGTCACACATGTGTGACGCAGGGGCATGATTGCCTGTCTTAAATGAGAGCAACCACCAATTTTGAAAATTAATTTGGACTTATTAGAGGCAGGAAGAATGATTGCTTTAATTTTATCAAAGAATACTTTCTGCTTGAAATCTAATGTGCATACTGATGCAGATTTGCTTCTACCGAGAGTGGAAACACAAGTAAATAATTTGTTGGCGTATCAGGGAACTTCAAATGTGTCCAGCCATGCTTGGAATGCAGTAATAGCCTAAAATCCAAACGAATATTATTCAGGGTTGTCGTTTTTCAAATATGTCAGAGACCGATGCCATCGCACGTCATCTCGCACCGCTGAAGAGTCTCACGCACTCTGGCTCACAATTGACTGTCTCCTCTGACCAGTTGTCAACCACATCGGAACTCACTGGGACTCCTTTTGCACACTCCTTTGCTATGTGGAATGAGTTTCCTGCTAGGCGATTAGTGAGTTCTCGATCAAGCAAACACATGCCCATATCGAGGCATTCGGTGCTGCCGAAATTCTGATTATCAACAACGTAAAGCTTGAACTACGTAGAGGGCAACACCTTAGGTGGATGAATACATTGGCTTAATGTAGGTCACAATCGCTTCCCTCCTTGCCCACCGTCTGCAGACGGCATCTCAATGAATGAAGAGGAGTTATACACAAAACTCTTGCCTTCACAGGCAATTATCTTCCCTCCACTTCGTGCATACCTCTGGGCTCTGCCATAGATTAAGACAACAGGAGAATGTTTGGCAGTCTGCAATGTGGAATCAGCACCGCCTTATTGTAGTGTAAGTCTTTCCTTTTCAATGCCTTCCAGAATGCAATTAGGAATGCTTTTAGCGACTACAGTACTATGCAAGCGAAAGTGACGCTGAAGGCATATATATATGCTTTATTTAATTCATATTGTACATCAGGCCCATTTCAAACGTATTTGCTTACCTACTCAAACCTGTTGGGTTTGTGGTTCTACTGAAAAGCAATAAGTAGTAGCGGTCGATGGAGAGGTCGGAAGCGCACAATGGAGTCAACTGCAAAACAGATTATAAAGGTGGCGCACCATTGCATTCGCCTGCTATTTTACGACCCGCATCAGCCGCACTGAGACTTGGACACAAACAAGGCGGATCAGGTAACAGTCTTCGATTCCCACTTAAAATAGGGTGGAACTCCTGTGTCAGGCGACGCTGTTTAATTTCTCATCCAGAGTTCACTAATTCGATTGTGCGTCTCAGCAGAATTTCGTGTCGCAGTAAACTTCTGTCTCACACGCATTGGCGTGGCATTGCGGTGATGGGAGGCGTTCGCCCTCATAATGGAGCTTTTGGTAAAAATATGCGGACGGTCTAAAGTGGTTTGGAAAAGAAGACTTAGAAAGCATATTGGGATGGCATATTCATTGCATGAAAACAAACCGGAAACTCTCTCACATTCAAACACCACAAAATCTGATGAATGAACCAATCCTTGTTCTTTGTGCCTTTGTAAGGTTAAACATCGAGCATGAGGACCCAGAAGGACCAGACTTCGGCTTTTCTCGTCGGCTGATAGACGATTATCATTTTCTCTAGTGCCGAAATAGCCAAAAAGTGCTAAAATGGGCAAGAAGAATGCAAATCATCAAGCAACTCCTACGGCTGACAGGTACTTTTTATGATGCGCATTTAAGGATCGCAGGTAACAAAAATTGAATACAATCTTAAATAAAATTAAGAACTTCGGTCCATTTGATGTCAGTGAGCCTCAAGCAGCCGATTCTGTCTGCCATCAAGCTCGAGACTTATCGCAGCCATCACGACCTAGACGCTTAGCTAAGCAAAGAGGTTGAGTTCATTATTGCTTACCGGCTGACCGACCTAAAGAACTCGTTTGTACTTTGATAAGCCTTCTTCTCTAATGAGACGTGTCTTTCCTGTGGTAATACGCACGCCAATTCGATGGTGCTAAGGGCTTCTTGGCATAAAACCGGTATGACATCATGTTTACGGATTCCTGCATGAAAGAGAATTCAATAAATGCGCGCATTATATTTTGCTGATCATTAGTGAGTGGCTGCGGTGCGAATGACAAGATCCCTCTTCTAGGGCGGTTGTGACAGCTGGGCCCAGCAGAGTTGGGACGGTAAGGCAGCTTCGGTCGTAGGGCTCATCGACGTGCCTGATACAATTGGTCAATGGTCGCACACCGGGATAAGTCAGAGTCGCTTTAAATAAAATTGACTGTGTGAAAAGAATGCTCGTCGATTAGTCTGAAAAGGTCGGTTAATCCCATCAAGTGATTTTCTTACTGCTTCTCTTCTCAGGGTAATAGTAAGCGAATGAATTGCGGACAAGGCCTAAAAGCGAAACCTATGCAGCCAGATGTCCTAGTCATCAAGTCCATGGCGTAGCGTACTGCCTAATGTGTCATGAAGGACGGTCTGCATTCCAGAGGAAGAGGAAGTGAAAAAAGATGAGTGGGAACAACAGGGGGCAACAACATGGAAACAAGTTCTTGTAGTCCAGTTGGCATCCTTCAGCAGTCTTCAGGCTGTCGTGACGTCTACCGTTGACCATGCACTCGTTGACGATGGCGACTCCATCTTCAGGCGCAACATGACAGTGGCCAGCCTCAAGGATGGCATCGATATTTGGTCTGTTCAAAATTGTTTTACTGTCACCTTAATTCAGCGTAAAACCCGGATAATCTGCACCAAAGTTGATTGTTCTCAGCAAGTTCTTCAATCTCACGTCTTCCAATGGATGACGAGATGCGCTCTACGTGCACATGCCTTAACCAGACCCACCTCACTGGTGTGTGGCGCCATGACCAAAGTGTGAGTTTGAGTGGCTGAGAGGTTTTAGTGGCACCGACCCACAGCATCCACTTTTTCATGCCCTCCGAGCGGCCATCGGTGACGCCCGTCAGAAGCGAGGTGATGTGCAAGGGCATCAATCACTTAAAATCTTTCATAGCTTACCCTTTAGTAAAATGTTTTGACACTTAAGTCACATATATTTTGTATTAAAGGCACTTCTAGCACCTTTTGAAGCTTTGTGACCTCAACTTGGGGGCAATCCGTCTTGTTAGTGCTCTGGCATTGTTGACTCCATATATTTGAATTTCTATTCACTTCAAAACTGTAGACAATTCCTAAAAAGACTAAATCTTTTCCACTAATATTTTTGTCAAGATATGACGGCATTCGTTGATATCACGAAGCGGGTGAGAGTGCTTGAGTGGCATATGCAGTGGTCATGGGTCCAGATCCCCCTTGTAGACCTGCCTCACTGTGTAGGTAGAGAGGTCTGGAACTAGTTAGTGGAGGGACGAGAGTTGTCTGAGAAGGCAAAGGTGTTGACTGGAACCTCCCTATGCTCATTGCGCTGCTGTGTGAACATGGTGAGGCTAGAGGGAGAGCGGCTGAGGTCTACATCAAAGCTTCCATTTTCGTCTACCTCATGAGATGCCCACGTGATAGTCAAGCTTTGCAGGGTGTATTATTAGAAGTGGGCGCCACTGACTACTGACCTCACTGACCGCCTAACCAGATGCCCAACTCACCGTGCATAGAAGTGTACAAGAAGAGCCTCGGTGCATTCCTAAGTGATTGATAGGTGGCCTTAGCAGGCAGTTCAGTTGTGAGTTTGAGTGGCTGAGAGGTTTCAGCGGCGCCGACCTGCAGCAACTAATTTTCCGTGCCTTCCGATGAAGCAAGTCAGTGGCGAGGTGATGTACAAGGGCATCAATCACCTAAAAATTTTCATAGCTCACTCACAACTAAAACTTTTTGGCAATGAATTGCAGTTTCTTGTATTAAGCACATACCTACCACCCTTCGAAACTTTGTGATCTCAACTTGGGACAATCCATCTTGGTTGTGCTCTAGTATTGCTGGTTCCATGTAGCTGTGTTTCTATTCGCTTCTAAGTCGTAGACAATTCAAAAATAAGGACAGTGGTTTTTCAACAGTCTTTTGTCAAGACGTGACAATACCTGTTGTCGTCACCTAAAATACCCATTTATTTCCCTTCGTCACATATATGTGACACGTGGCCTTTATTAGACTAGGACGATCGATTGTCCTGCTTTGTGCAGCACACGTATTACTTAGGGTCAACGCAAGCAAACAAAGACGTAATCTTTCATTGGACTGATAGTAGTTGTCACAATAGTGGAAAATTTAATAGTTGCCCATTCACCGCCGCGGTTATCACCACAGATATCCTCAAATACAACCTGCGGTGTGACGGCTGTGGACTAGTCCCTAGGATGCTTGCCTTTGTAATTGAATACGAAATCGCCTGCTTTTCAGCTCTTTGCATTTGCGTCTTAATGCTTGGAATGTATCGCAGAGGGCTGCCTCGGCTCAAGTTGCCTTCGAGTTAGCGTTGGGTCTAAGAACTCAAGAGCATATATTCCTCAATTTGTTTGCTCTAAACGACCGACCACTGCAATTTGGCATTAACCTTCGTAGCCGTTTTTATTAGTCCAACTTCTTCCGCCTTATTGCTGTTGACCTCTGGCGACCGCGCTCGCAGCAGGAGTTAAAGCGACCGAAGACGGATGCGTGTCATGTATGTGCATCGCCGAAACCTTCCGTAAGGCGGAGAGGATGATGCAAAGACGCTTGCATAAGCACATTTTGCATTTCCTCAGTCACTGCCCTGATGCACTGGTCGATGGATTTCTCAGTACCACCGAGCTCATGAACAGTGACGCTCTTTGGGACTGCCTCGCGACTGCTGAGAGACGCCGAATCTACTACAACAGGCTCATTTGCATGACCACCCAGGTCAGTTCCTACTATCAACCTCTCCTCCTTTCTCGCTCTATATTTTCTGTTCAAACCACAATATCACTGCAAAGGACGTAGTAGGATAAGCAATGGGCGATAGAATGGGACATCTATTTGGATAGAGTCCCCCTTCCGATCCCACTGGCAGCTTATTTACTCAATATTGCAATGGGAATGGAAGCATGATTTTCATCATTTCATGAAGTATAACACTCGTTTGGATTAAGCGACGAGCAGGCTTCTCATGCAGTCTATTTTACTTGAAATGTCGTTGACTGATCTCGGCTTGCGATTATTACGAAATCATTCCAAGCACACTCACGAACACCGCGACCGCCTAGCCTCCTGTATAACCTAGAGGTAGAAACTAAGTGCTCGCAGCACAGGTGCTGTTCAATTGTCAGTAGCAAATGATGCGCGCATTTAAGAAACCCGGCTCCATGGAATACTAGTGAAATAAATTTTTCTCGTCAGATCGGTTTTACACTAAGAAATGCATAGCGGCACTGAATTCATGCGCTACTTGCCACAGAGGACACACGTTCCACAAAAAGTGAACGCTAGTAAACGGTACGAACGCTATCGGCCCGTCGGTCGGTCGGTCAGCCAGTCAGCCAGCAGTAATAGAGTTTTGCGTTTTTTGTTTTTTGCTGGACTTCTAGCTCGTGATGGCTGTGGTGTAGCTTTGTGTATATGTGACACGGGTCATTTTTAAGCAAGGATCACCAGTCGAGCTGGCCTCTGCCAACGACATGATTCATTTATTGAAAAGATGGCAGCTGCCTAAAAATGTGATTGGGATGCTTGTGCTAATGGAATGCATTTCTCCAGTGCAATTATCGCCCTTCACTTCCGAGGACACCTCCTTCACACCCAAATTGGGTGGTGCTACCCAAGGGCTGATATAAGGTTGCGTGTCGATTGGCTGAATAGAGCCAACTCCATTGAGTCCTTGCAAATGCATCTGAGCAGATCACATAAAATATTTCACCTACACTTCAACAGAATTGTTCTGTTACCCAATACCTTGTCAGTAGCACCATTCCTGCCGACTTACTGGAGGAGATCCGGCCAAACTGGTGATGGCGAATGGGATTAGTGCTAGAGCTCGTGTCACCGTTACCACTAATCGCCTGACCTCGACTACACGTCACATGTATGTGGCCATCATTCGACTGTTGGAGTGTTGGCGGGTGCAAGTGCCTCTCTGCATTTGAGACTGCGGTCGGCAAGTGCAGGCATCGCGCTGATGATGGTAAGTTCCTTCTCCTTTCCTTATCTTCCTATCCATGAACCAACACATTCATTTGTAAGCCCACATCTTCTTCCATTCTAATGTTGACTTCCTCTGTTACATTCCTCATGCATACATTCCAGCATGGCCCCTTGCTCTTCGATTAGCCCCTTATCCATGGCTGTTCGTGTATTGAGGATTCAGTCATTTGCACTGCCACCCTCTTTAATTACCATCCACTCAATATACTTCTGCTCATTCTCCCATCTCGATCGGCTTTGAGGAGAACTTCCTCTCTCACTCAATTCTCAACGAGTGATATAAATTTTAATCCACCTTGGAGTCATCTAAGCTTTAATGCCTCCGTGATGCACACGAACATTCATCGGACCCATTCATCTAACCATGTGCTAGAGACGGAGGCCTTGACATATCCATGCAATTGCGATTTGGCAGAGCAAAGGTCTCTTTTGTAAAAAAGTGCTCTTTCAACTGCTTTACTAACCTCCTCTCTCCTCCTTGAAATTTGATTTGATTGGGTCAACCTTCATTAAGGTAATTAGTGCAGTTTGAAGAAGTCACTGAAGATGTTGCATGTTAAGGTCCGCATGTTTGGCATGATTTCGACGACTTACTTCAGTAATCTGCAGTCAATTGCTTGGATTCTGATCTCTTCCTCTTACTCAGCGAGACCCATCACAGGTGAGGTGGGTCTGGTTAAGGCATGTTCACGTAGAACGCATCCCGTCATCCATTGAAAGACGTGAGATTGAAGAACTTGCTCAGAACAATAAACTTTGGTGTAGTCCATCAGGGCATGGTTTTTACGCTGAATTGAGGTGACAGTAAAACAATATTGAACAGACCAAACGTCGAAGCCATCCTTGGGACGAGCCACTGTCTTGTTGCTCCTGACGATGGAGTCGCCATCGTCAACGAGTGCATGGCCAACGGCAGACATCACGGCAGCCTGAAGACTGCTGAAGGATGCCAGCTGGACTACAAGAACTTGTTTCCATGTTGTTGCCCACTGTCGTTCCCTCTCATCCTTTTTCACCTCCTCTTCCTCCGAAAAACAGATCGTCCTTCATGGCACATTAGGCAGTACGATACGCCATAGACTTGATGAATAGGACATCTGGCTGCATAGGTTTCGCTTTTAGACATTGTCCGCAATTCATTTACTTACTTTTATCCTGAGAAGAGAAGCAGGGAGAAAGTCATTTTGTGAGATGAACCGACTTTTTAAGATTCATTGACGTCAGTGTCAGAGGGTCAAGTGGGGATGAATTGATCCTCGTGGTTTGTGCGACTAGAAATGGCAAAGTCGACTTCTTTGCTTGCCTAAAGGCAGGTCTAGCTAAGGGCGCTTGCAAACCACGGCTCCCAAATGCAACATTTAAACACAAAATTTGCAGTCCAATTTTGACAATCAGAATGCACAAAATTTCCATCAAAAAGACGAAAGTGATTTCAAAAATAGCAGAAGTAAGCATGGTGCCAGAGGCTTCAAAGTAAAGAAGCGATGTAATAGCAGTTCTGCCTTAAAAGTTGCCTTCCTTGCCGCAGTGGCAGTTCGTTTGAAGCACTATTGTGGATAATACCGATCTGCAGAAAATTAAGGACCTTAGCCTAACAATGTCTGGGAGTACGTTCAGTGTCATTGGTCAGTGTGTCAGAAGTGCTCCTTACGCTAGTCGATTCGCAACTAAATCCAAAATCATTGACTGGTGAGGGATTTGAGTGCGACCCTGCATCAGTCAACACTAAGGCTGGAACTGGAGCCAGAAGGGATCGAATTTAATAAAAGTAGATTAAGTACGGCGGTCATTGTACCAATTACTCTCACATTAAGAAGTTGGTAATGGTACTTACTTAAAAATTTATCTATTTAATTTGCAAATGCTCATTTTCCCCGAACCTCGTAGCATCTGCTTCATTCAGCCACATAATCAGGCAGGCACCCTGCAACTCCCATGATCTTTGCGTCCTTCCCAACGTCCAACATGTGCGTAAAACCCTCCTCGCCAGTGAAACTTAACAAAGTGTTGAAGGCTGGCCAAAGAGGGCCCAGATTCATCAACGTGCACGTAGAAGCAAAAAGCGGAGGCACAGAAAAAGCAGAGGTTTGGTTGAATTAAGAGCACTGTACATGTCTACTTCACATAAAAACAGGAATACGGTGATGGTGGGCTGAGGAAGACACAATAAGTGGGGAAGTACAATTAATTGCCGTAGAATGACGTTTACGTCTACCTCGTTCAGGGACCAGTCCTTTTAAGATTTGTCAAAAGACTGTACACGTTGTCAAACGTTTTGCGCATTTGTTCGTAGTCCTCCTTTGTGGCCTGATTTTCGGTGTCTGTCCAATTGAGTGCCTTCTCCAACTGCGCTAATATTGCTTTTCGGTACTCCTCCGATGTCCTTTGCTTCACCTTTTCTCTCTCCAACCTTCTTTTTATGCTGTAGATGCAGTCCACCAACTCACGCTTCGCTCCCATTCTACTCCTCTCCTTCTCATCCTCCTGCGTGTTTATCTCCGCATCCTCCAGCATTTGCTCTATCTCCTCCTCAGACAGACGACCTCTGTAGTTGGTGATCGTAATGCTGTTTTGTTTCTTTGTTGATAATTCCACCGCTGATAAATGGAGAATGCTGTTATCGTCAATCTCAAATGTCGCGACGAACACAGTCTCACCACGCGGCTTCGGTGGGAAACCAGTCACAGTGAATTTACCCAACAAGTGATTGTCATACACCCTCGCACGTTCACCTTCGAAAATTCCAAAACTAACTGCAGTTTGATTATCGTAAGACGTTTCGTAGACTTCCGTCTGCTTTGTCGGGATCCGTGTATTACGCCTTACCACTGTCGACATCATGCCATATGTTACCCTCACACCCAGTGACAGTGGTGTCACTTCCAGCAACACCAAATCCTGCGACCCCGCCGAACCCTGACCAGTCAGATTGGCCGCAAACATCGCTGCACCGTAGGACACTGCCTCGTCTGCGTTGATGAATCTCTTCACCTCTTTACCACCGAAGAAGTCCTGCAACATCTTCGCCACCCTCGGAATACGCGTCGATCCACCAACCAGCACAACCTCGCTGATGTCTGCCTTCTCCATCTCCGCATCACTTATGGCAGTCTTTACAGCATCCATCGTCCTTTTGAAGAGGTCGGAGCACAAATGCTCAAACCGAGAACGTGTGAGACTGGCACTGAAATCGATGCCCTCGAACAGCGAGTCGATGCTTACGTTTGTGCTCTCAGCCGCGCTCAGCGTCCGCTTTGCTTGCTCACACTCCTTTCTCAAGCGACTGATGGCTTTTTTGTTTGCTGTCAAGTCTATTCCCCTGTGTTCTCTCCTAAATATCTTCACACAATGATCCACTAGTAGAGAAGTGATGTCCTCACCACCCAAATGCGTGTCCCCGCCAACCGCCTTCACGTCAAATTTCCCTTTCCGTATGGAAATGATGGAGACGTCGAAGGTGCCACCACCCCAATCAAAGATGAGCACATTACGCCGCCTGTCAGACTTCTTGTCCATTCCGTAGGCAATGGCAGCTGCGGTCGGCTCACTGATGAGGCGCAGGACGTTTAAGCCCGCCAGTTTCCCAGCGTCGATGGTGGCTTGACGCTGGTTGCCATTAAAGTAGGCAGGCACCGTGATGACAGCATTTGTCACCTTCTGGTCCAGGAACTTCTCTGCTGTCTCCTTCATCTTCGAGAGCACCATTGACGACATCTGTTCAGCAATGAATTGCTTTGTCTTGCCACAATGCCGCACCTCAATCTTCGGTATACCTCCGGAACCTATCACTTTGAAGGGCCACCGCTTCATGTCTTCCTGTACTTCTTCATCCTCGAAACGGCGTCCGATCAACCGCTTCACATCATACACTGTGTTGGAAGGGTTCATGGTTGCCTGGTTTACCGCGGCCTCACCGATAAGACGTTCCTTATCAGTAAAAGCCACACAACTGGGCGTTATGCGGTTGCCCTGGTCATTAGCGATTATTTCAACCCTGCCATTCTGGAAAACACCGACGCAGGAGAATGTTGTACCAAGGTCGATTCCGATGGCTGGACCCGCTGGCATTCTTTCGTGAAATGCGAAAGCGTTTACACTTTACTCTGATGGTGACGATCTAGACGATCACCTGAGCTATTTATATCGGATGCAACTGATGATGCTAGACCTATCCACGATGTGCGCCAACTACTCAAACGCCCTCCGTTAACCGACGTCTAGCACTGCTGCAGTGCTTTGTCTCGTTGGTTACCGACAGCACAGTTGAAGGGCGTGACACACAACGCAGGACCCAGTGTGAACACGTCTGTGCGTGTGTAGTGGCGTGAGCAGTGGTGACAGCTCCATGTTGACGTGTGGGTGGCACAAATGCTGCAGTGTCGAGAATCAATGCGTTGGCTCCCGACTGAGAGTGTGGTGATGCCGGTGAGATCTAAGTAGTAGCTAGAAGCAAAATCACAAAGGCATTCAACTTGCACTGTAGAGAAGGTGATGAAGATTTTTGGTGCTTACAAGAATCTCAAACTAAGTTCAATACGAAAAGATGTTTGTAAATGACGTCGAACACCCAGTCGGTCAGTGCGGTTACACTTGACTCCGACTTCTACATTCACTCTAGCATCTTGAATATCCTTTACCTATGCAGATGCGATGTCGCAGCTGGTTGCCCTTCTGGTGAGGCAGTAAAACAGAGAGAGACACTACAACGTCAAAATACAATCGAGGCAAGCTTAAATTTACCAAGCTGTGATGATTTGAAAAGAGAAAAGCACCTAAGAGAAGAATGGAAAGAGTGCCGCATGAATCACTGTGTAGGCAGAGCTGAGTTGTGTCAATGGTGAGATGCTTTGGGCATGAATAAATAGCTCAGCCACTCGGCGAATTCATGAGAGGCGGTGAGGGAAAGGCTAGGAGAGATGAATCTACTTAATTTGACGATGGTACCAAAGCCCCAGCTAAGTCACAGGCAGATGACTGAGACGAGAATTCTCACTGGAAGAGATTGCTCGCACTAGATTTAATGCAGATTGTTTAAGTAATAGAATCTAAAATATATGTTTAGAGAGATGGATTGGAATGAAGTGAGTGGATGGCTACAGAGTGGTGTAGAAGCTAAACGAGTGGGTAGAAATGAGCAGGTGGATGGACAACGCAAATGGCTGTCAAATAGTTCAGGATGCAGCAACGCACCTTGCGCAATCGAAATTATACCTCAATCTCTATAACTAGCACCATCGTCAACACCATTTAGTGTCATTTCTTGACACTGATCGACTTCGGTGCCTCAATGACGCAGCACTAATTCTGCTAGGTCTTGTCCGGCTTAAGTGAGACTTATCACTTTGTGTTAAAAGGAAACAATTATAGCATGCTTTGTAAATTTACAAAATGATTTTCTCTGTGGTCAAGGCGATGTAGCCGGTAATGGTCGCCGGACAGAACACTCCTAATACACTGCAGACATCAAAATATTGCCAGTCAATCGCCAATACATTAGCGCTTCTACAGAGCTAAACTTATGCCATTTGCACGTCAGAATGGAGCTGTCACTGCTCACACCACCAATCGTCGACAAACCTGTTCACACCGGAGTCTGTGTGGTGCGTCATTCCCTCGAGCGTGCAGTCACCAGCGAATGAGGAGAAGCATGAAGTTGTGGCAAATCGTGGTTGGATGAATGCCTTCCAATAAGCACGTGTTATGTGATTGGCGTGGCTCACAGCTCGACCACAATCGTCATGGCAAAGCTGGTGTAGACGTCAAAGCAACTGTGATTGGGGGGCTTGTGGTAGTGGAATGCATTTCGTTGCTGCAATTGCCGCCCTTAATCTCCAAAGGCGCCTCTGTCACACCCAGATTGGGTGGAGCCACCAGAGGGCAGATGAAGGGTAGGAGTGAGCACCAGGTGAGTCGCTTGTCGATTGGTTGAACAGAGCCAACCACTTAGAGTCCATTCGTTTGCAGCCACTACATTCAACTGCAAATACCTTTGAGCTGATCACATGAAGCTTTCATGCAATATTTAGAAAGGTATGCTTAGGCAGAATTGAGCTTTTACTCATAATATTGTCAGTAGCACCATTCCTGCCGACTCACTGGAAAATAACTGGCAACGTACACGTGAGAGCATCAAAAGGAGAAGAAAATCTCGATGCTAGGTTGAAATAAGTTTATTATGCATGTCCGTTCAAAATGTATGCACGAATGTGCTGATGGGAGGCGGAATGCAACGCAATAATTGGGAATTGAAATTAGTCAGCGTTGGAATAAGTTCACGTCTACTCTGTACTCCACTGTTCGTACACCGAGTTTATTTGGCTTCATCAAAAGGCTAGACACGCTCTTACACTTTTGCGCATTTTTTATAGTTCTCCTTCGTGGTCTGATTTACAGCGTTCGTCCATTCGATTGCCCTCTCACACGCAGTTTTTCTTGATACTCCTTAGATGCCTTATGCCTCACCTCTACTTTCTTCAATTTCCTTTTTATGCTGTAGATGCAGTCCACTAACTCACTCTTTGCTGCCATTCTACTCCTCTCCTTCTCATCCTCCCTCTTGTTCATCTCCGCATCCTTCAGCATATGCTCTATCTCCTTCTCGGACAGACGACCCCTGTAGTTGGTGATCGTGATGCTCTTCTGCTTTCCTGTCGCCTAGTTCACCGACGACACATGGAGAATGCCATTTTCATCAAGTTCAAAGATCACGTCAAACTCGGTCCCTTGACGCAGCTTCGGCGGGAAACCAACCAACCCAAAAGCACCCAACAAGTGGTTGCCATACGTCCTCATACATTCCCCTTCATAAATCTTGAATATAGCAAATACTTCATCGTCTACACTCGCTGCGTAGGAAATGTTCGCTCCGTCGAAATTAGTATGTCGCGCTTTATTACGGTCAACATCGAACCAAATACGTCACATAAACCTAGTGAAAGTGGTGTCAATTCCAGCAACATCGAATTCTACTTTGCCGTTGGACCCTGACCAGTCAGTATGGATGCCAACATTGCTGCACCACAGGCCACTGCCTCGTCTGCGTTGATGAATCTCTTCACCTCTTTGCCCCAAAGAAGTCCTGCAACACCTTCTCCACCCTCCGAATAAGCGTCGATCCGCCCACCAGCACAATCTCGCTGATGTCGGCCTTCCCATCTTCACTACAATCCTGGTCCTTTTGAAGAGGTTCAAGCACAAATGCTAAAGCATGGATCGCGTAAGTAGCACTGAAGTCGATACCACCCAACAAAGATACAACATCTATGTTGGTTTCACCAGCTGGGCTTAAAATGCTCCTTGCTTTCTCACACTCATTTCTTAAACGCTTGATGGTTTCCTTGTCGCTTCTCAAGTTCTTCCCTTCATGCCTTATTTTGGAAATCTTCACACAGTGATTCACTAATAGGGAAGTAAAGTTTTCTCCACCCAAATGCTTGTGACCACCAGCCACTTTCGCCTTAAATTTCCCATTCTCCACGGACTGAAATTCAAACACTAGCTGTTGATGATTGACTTACCTGACTATTCATGGTGCTGCTTAGAACTTACCATCTGTTCAATGATAGGGAGAAAAAAAGTATCGGAATTTGCGCGGAAGCAACGAGGGACGGCCATGAAAGTGAGACGCAGATGAAACTAAAATGCTATGCATATGATTTCATATGCTGCAAAAGTATTGAGACGTGTTAACCCTGCATGATGATGAGATGCGCATTGGAATGTTTTGGTTAGAACCACAAGACCGCATGCTTTCTGTTTCGCACCACCTCGCTTCTCAATTCTGGGATGTTGTAGTTACCATAGCGTTAAACCTGTTTGTTTAAGAAAAATTTGGCCATTTAAAATGAACCTGGAAGTTTGGTATTTCAACCACGTGCAGATTGTATCCAGCGGAGCTTCGTTTAACCTCCATCTGTCTCATTAAGGCAACCAGACATGTTTGCGAAATGGTGCCTACATGTAGTCCTTTTGCGGTGCCAGACCTGCGGAAAGAGTTGACCTTATAAAGACAAAATTACCATCAATCACCGCCTCAGCTGCATTATGTAGTGAAGCGATGGTTTGCTGTTTAAATGGTCGACGAGGGCCAAGTCTTCACGAATCTAGACCATTAGTATGATTCCATCGCTCCTCACTCATAAGCGCACAGCCTGGGATTCATATTACCATTCGGTGCTGCAAAAGGGATTGCAGTAGCGGCAAAGAGACTAATAAATGCACTGGCTGATCGTGCGATTGCACTGCTATTCATCTGGCCGTGCGCGGACTACTAGAGTATCTACATGCAATGCGATTGGAGTGACGGAAAGAGATGGTAGGGCGTAACGTCGCAGCATTCGAAGATTAATAGAGAAAGAGGACGGCAGAGCGAATCCCCATACTGCCACGTTTATTCATCCACTCTCTTTACAGAGCCGCTGTAAAGTCCATGACCAGGTGCTTTGAGGCACAGAGGAGGTGGATGTCTACTGGTCTCGTCTTGTGACGGTGCCACCAGGGCAGAATTACAATCCGCTTGATGTTATGAACTTAGAGTTGACCAAATCATATGCCCTTTCCCAAGCGCACTAGCATTTGATTGTGGTGACTGCTGGCTCAGGGCCCACAAATGCGTGGCTCCGTTTAGCCAATTGCCATGCTTCTTGTTTGGTATCCACTCCCACCTTTCATTAGCTCTTAGGTGGTTCCACACGAGTTGGTTGTGACAGAGGCGTCTTTGGAATAAAGGCGTCTTCACATCACACTTGCTTCGACGTCACCGCCTCTTTGGGTATGGTGCTCTTCACTGGCACCGAGAAGCTCCAGCCGCCAAGTCAATATTTATTGCCAAGTGATGTAAAATCTACAGCAAACAGTTTCAGAGTCTCGTGCAACCCTAAGAACCACTATCCGAACATTATTTTTTAACCAATTGTTTGCTTCTGCATCATTAAAATATGTTCCTACAAGTTCTTGAATGGAAGAGGAGGAAAAGATGGAGAATAGTAGATGTCATAATTGGGATCCGGCAGGCAACCAGCGAAGTCGGAAGCAAAGAATGAAAAACTCACCGTAGCCTTCACACAAACTTCCAATCTACCATTTGCCTTTAAATTCTCAGGGCCTTCATGCACCTTCTTCCAATCTGTCGCCTGCACACTGTAGCATCCGAAAATCCAAAGAATCCCCTCTAATGTTACCTCAAATCCGTGTTGTTCTTTACAAACACCGAAAAAGTCTTCTTAATTTACAATATTTTAAGCAAGTAAACTGACTAAATCATTAAAAAAATTTGCTTAGCCATTAATAATCACGTAAAATTGCAAAGAAGGTTGGAAAAGTAAAGAGGATTGGTTCGCACTGTGTATCCTACTCTAGCTTCTTTCAGGGATGAGGGCCTGACTCAAGGAGCTAGGTGGCTGCATCAGCGTATGCTTGGAGCATTGACGAATTAGCGTATTGTACCTAAAATAGGCTGAAGTAGGGGGCTGCAAACGTAATGTGGACCACGAAAGAACCGTTGAATCCATTACCACTTCTAAAGAGAGGTATACTTGTCCAACTAGCTGTGAAGCACTTGCTCCTGATTTTTGTCGGTAGGAAAGAGAAAAGAAAGCAAAGTGTGCCCTGAGGACTGTCTGCACTGTCACCCTTGCATTGACTAAATCATGCAAAGGAACGAACACTGTCTTAACCCACGATCGTATAAGGGTCGATTGAGTTGCTGTTCTTCTTCAAACTAGGTGCTAGCACTCTCACGGGTCAAATGGTGTTCTCATTCGTACTATTCTTGGTGCCATTACTTGGTTAAAACTGTCAACAACTCCTTAAAAGTGTAGACACTGCAACGCATGTGCTTTGGTTTTATTTTGTTTTGTCCAAAGTATAGACAGTTAAAAGCTATGACTGCTGACACGATAAAACTGTCTGGCCCTGCTGAGTCGATCAACGTGCCCATCGTCTGGTGCCCTGAGTGGCTTCGCCTAATTCCATTGCAACAAGGTACCTTAAGATGCGAAGCGCAACATCAGTGGCGCAGATATGCGTTCCTTTACTACAAACCACCAAACCAAGTTTCCTTCGAAAGTCTCGTACCTGTGCCCTCAGATGCGCTGATCACAGTGTGGTGGCACAGAAATGAAGCAACTAACAAGCAAGGCAGCGCTTGCACAAAAACGATTTTATCACTATTTGTTAAGACTGTTATAACTCTCATGGACATTTCCCATCACTTCCAATGGATCACAATTTTAAATCAAATTTTCTTATCCAGTCCAATGCCGTCGAGGATTGTAGAAATTCGTGGTGCGATTTTTCAACACTTGACGGCATGCCACGAAGGTGAAATCACTGTATTAACAAGATATGGCCGCTATGGAAATAAAAGATGCTTGAATCGGACCGTGATATTTTTCTTATACTAGATAGTGGTAGATCACCATCGTAAGGCGTTTTATTAGTGCGTCCCGATTAAATCCTGGATAAGTGCCCATTTAATATTTATTTCCTTGATCATAATTACATTTTTTACCCAAATGCCCCTCTGAATAATATTATACGCTAAAGGAAAAAAATAATATTTGGCCCGAAATTCTTGCAGTGCTGAAAATCATCAATTTCAATTCTGACCCTAATGGTCCATGCTGAGGAAATTAATGGCAATGAGACACTGGAATATTATCAGTCAGGAGTCGTTACAATGGCGCTCTTATACTGATAGACTTATGTCATACACACGCCAGCATAGAGCTGTCATTTCTGCTCACGCCAGTAATCACCGTCAGGTCTGCCTACACCGGACTCTGTGTGTTGCGCCATTCCTTCGAGTATGCAGTCGTCGGCTACTAAGAAGAAGCTTGAGGTAGTGGCAGGCGCTGATTGGATGACAGCATTCGGGTAGTTAGCGCACGCCATGGATAGGTTCGTCGTGGTCGATCGCAGCAGATATAAAGGGCTGCAGATATCGTGGAGATCATTTCCATCGGACTAAACGTGTTGCCGTTTGCGCATTTCACAAAAAATGTTTAGAGAGTCCAGCTATCGGCATCGACCTAGGAACGACGTTCTCATGCGTCGGTGTTGTCCAGAACGGCAGGGCTGAAATCATAGCTAATGATCAGGGCAACCGCACAGCACCCAGTTGTGCCGCTTTCATCGATCAGGAATGTCTCATCGATGAGGTTGTAAAGAAGCAGGCAGTCATGAATCCTACCAACATAGTGTTCGATATGAACCGTCTGCTTAGACGTCGTTTTGAGGATAAAAAGTACACGCGGTGGCCCTTCAAAGTTACAAATTGTAAGGAAATACCAAAGATCGAGGTGCAGCGTTGTGGCACGACAGAGCATTTCATTGTGGAGCAGATCTCGTCCATGTTGCTGTCGAGAATGAAGAAGACAGCAGAGGCCTACCTGGGCGAGAAGGTGACAAATACTGTCATCACAGTACCAGCCTACTTTAGTGTCAACCAGCGTCAGGCCACGATCGATGCTGGAAACTGGCGGACTTAAGCGTGCTGCGACTCATTAATGAGCCGACCGCAGCTGCCATTGCCTAAGGTATTAGACAGGATGACCGCTAGGCAGCGCAATGTGCTTATCTTTGATTGGGGCGGCGGCACCTTCGACGTCTCTATTATGTCCACACAGAATGAAAGATTTGAGGTAGAGGCGGTTGGTGTCATCACACACACACTTGGGTGGCGAAGACATTACTTGTCAACTAGTGGACCGATTTGTGGAGATCATCAAGAAGGACCACGAAAGAAAAGCCTTGACAGCCAATGGAAAAGCCATCAGCTGATTGAGGAAGGCGTGCGAGAAGGCAAAGAGAGTGATGAGCTCGGCTGAGAGTGCAAACATTGAAATATTGTTGCTGTTTGAAGGCATCGATTTAAGTGCGAGCCTCACATGAGTCTGATTTGAACGATTGTGCTCGGAGCTCTTTGGATGGACGATAAATGCAGTAAAGACAGCAATTAGCGATGCGAAGATGGAGAAAGCTGACATCAGTAAAATTGTGCTGGTGGGGGTATCAACGCATATTCCAAAGGTGGAGAAGTTGCTGCAGAATTTCTTTGGTGGTAAAGAGGTGAGGCGATTTTATCAATGCAGACAAGGCAGTGGTCTAGGGTGCCGCTATTTTGGCTGCAAATCTGACTAGTGGTGTGTCAGCAATGGCAAAGGGTTTGGTTTCGCTGGAAATGACGTCACTATCCTTGGGTATCGATAAGCATGGCGATATTGTGGCGACGGTGATAAAACGTAAAACGCGACTCCCAATTAAGGCGATGAAAGCATTTATCAGCTTTGGCGATAGTGTAACCGAAATGTTGGTTAGTGTGCTTGACGCGTGACAACCACTTGTTGGGTGAGTTTTGGTTTACTGGTCTCTCACCGACACCGTGCAGCGAAAGTGTGGTAGACGTGACATTTGAGACTGACGAAGACGGCATCTGTCATGTGTCTGCAGTCCAAAGGTCGGCAGGAAAGCAGAACAACATCATGATCACCAACTACAGTGGCCGTCTGTCTGTGAAGGAGATAGGGCAGATGCTGACGGATACGGCGATAAACAAGCAGGAGGATGAGAAGGAGAGAATTAGAATGGAAGGGAAGAGTGAGTTAGTGGGCTACGTCTACGACATAGTAAGGAGATTAGAGAAATAGAACGTGAAGAGGGAGACATTGGAGGCAAACCACATAGCAATATTAGCGCTGTGTGAGGAGACGATGAGGCGGACGGACTCCAATGTTGAGGCTACAAAGAGGGACTACGAAGAAATGCGCAAACAGTTTGAGAGAGTGTGCAGCCTATTGATTAAATGTTAAAGCATAATTCGTGAACAAAGAGGTAAGGAACTTAAATTGGAGCAAATACATAAGGAGATTCAAGCGTCATCCACTTATTGTGTCTTCCTTTGACCACCATCAATGTATTCGTGGGTATTTTAAATGTACATGTACAATGTGCTTATTTCAACTTTCCCTGTAGATTTCCCTTGTATCCTTCTGTTGCTCTCACGTGCACGTTGCAGAATCTGCATTTCCTGTGGTCCACCTCTTTCTCTTTGTTAGATTTACTGGCAAAGAAGGGAACACGGATATGACAGACGTCTGGGGAGGCGCGTGGATTATAGAAGTCGCACGACGTCTGCATGTGGAGATGACTAAAATGGAGAGCATGAATATTCCAAGGAAATAAGGCACTTATTGATTAACCAAGGGATTTTAAGCAGATGCCGCGAACAATTCCTAACCCTTGAATTCAAAATACGTTATCTAACACGGTTAAGCTGAGAGGAGATGCTGCAGACTCGTCCCTATAGCCTGTCGCAAAAGGGATGGTTGCAGTCTGTGGAATTTAAAAAGCGAGTCCCAGGTCAATTTTTTTGCTACCACTAATCAAAACATGCGATTTGGAAGAGTGAGTTCACTGCAATCCCTTCAGTAGATGGTTAGAATCCTGGACCAATGATTTAATTTGGTGACAAAATCGTCGACTAGCGCCCACCATAGCAAGATGGATGTACCTGAGGAAAGAGCAAACTACTTCTCTTATCGGGTACTTAGTTGTAATGAATAGGTTCGTCGTGTAAAGTAGTAATAAGGAGGTGTTGAGTCCCCATATATGTCGTCCATAAATTCCTTAAGGTCGTATCGTCTTTGTTAAGGATTAGTCTCAGAATTCACTTAGAATCATGAGTACAAGTGGAATACTCCGCCACGACGCGAGCATGTTGGAAGGGCGTCATTTCAACGAGGAAGCTGTGGTTAGCATTGTTCGCATAAACATTGGCAATAGTAGAGATTAGAACTGTTACTTTGCGAGAGGAAACCGAAGGGAAGAAAAAAGGCAAAGTCGCATAGGAATTACAAGCTGTAGATCCAGCAAGGCTGCAGCAAGGTGATGGAGGAGACAGAAGGCATTGATATATCACACCTCCGCAGAAATAGGTAGAAAGTTGGGTGGCACCCTCAGCACTGTTTAACCAGTGGAAAAATGAGAAGCTTTTTGGACGATTAGCAGGAGCAAGGTCTCACACGTCTAGACGCCTTGGATTGCCACTGCTTAAGCTAGGTGTAGGTCACAGCGCGCAGCATTTTCGGTGTCCTAGGACTGTAAAATGACCTGCGATGGTGAGCAAGCAGTGAACAGAGGCAAACAGGATGCAAAATAGCAGATGCTCTCATCGCTGTTTGGTAGAAAAGTTAAGTGGGCAGTTGGAGTAAGTGGACAGCACCTTGTGGCAGGAGACGTCACTAGGTAGCTAGACCATGATTAGAAATAGCTGATTTTGCATTAATGTTGCAGGATGTTCTCGAACTTTGAAATTCTGACCCGCTGCGGTCGAATAGGAACCGGTGACAAAGCAGAGGGAATAGTACGTCAGGTTGTACCTTTTTGTTTCCTTTTCTACTATTCCCTTAGTACATCCTATTGCACTGTAGTTTACTAAAACCATCGCAGCACCCTGGAAATCGCTGATAAAATAAATCCGGACGCGCTACTCCGTTTAGCCAATTGGAACGTTACTTGTCTGGCATGGCAAAAACTTGCATGTTTTCAACCTCATTGGAGTTTGTTGTGCGGATCCAACACACGAAGTTTGTGCACCGATCGTCGGTGTACAATTTACGTCGGTGACAGCAACAAAAATGAATAAGACAATATGAAGTGGAGAGAACGTTCCCAACTCACACAGACAGAGCATTATCAGTCAAGCGTTAGTAAACTGACCATCCTCCAGCGCTTTGTTTGTACCTCCACACATCTATTTGGAGGCGTAAGCCTGCTCACACTATTCATCATCTACAAGCTTGTTCATACCAGAGTCAGCATACTGCTTCATTCCCTCGAGTGTGTAGTCACCAACGAATGAGAAGAAGCATGAGACTGTGACAAATTGTGATTGGATGAAAGGCTTCCAATCAGCACGACTCGTGACGAAGCAGGCATAGACGTCAACGAAACTGTGGTTTGGAGGCTTGTGGTAATGAAAGCATTCTCACACCAAAAGTGCCACACGTTGTCCCCAACGGTGCTTCCATTACGCCTAAATCGGGTGGTGCCGCCTAAACGAGTTGGTTGGTTGGATAGAGCCACCCACATGGAATCCTTGCGTCAGCAGCCGCCACATTCAACTGCAAATGCGTTTGAGCGGATCACATGAAATATTCCTTGTAAAATGCAGAAAAGCATGCGATGCATTAACCCATTTGTGCTTTTACTAACTATCCTGGCAGTAACACCATTCCTCCTGTCCAACTAGAGAAAGGCTGGCTGATCTAGTGATAGCAAAGGGGGTAAGTGCTAGTGCATTCTATCTTTAGCAACACCAATCGCCTAAGACTACACTCCTTATGTTTGCAGCTGGTATTCGACTGTTGGCGTTAGCAGGCGAAAGTGTCTCTCTGCATTTGAGACCGCTGTCAGCCAATGCGGTCCCTGCACTGCTTATGGCGAGTTCATTATTTCATTCCTTACCTTCCTATTCATAACTCCATGCAGTCATTTCTATACTAATGGCTCTATTTATCCCAATGTTGGTGTCCTTTCTAGCATTTTATGTTCATGCATTTCTGCATGCTTGCTTGAGGATCTAGTCATCTACTCTCTCATCCATTCTCGACACTATTTGGTCATTATAAGGCCACTTATCTGCTTATTCTCACTTTTTGATTGGCTTTAAAAGCGCTCCTTTTTGGACTCGGATTTGTACTGATTGCTAAATTGTAAAGCCTTCTTTAAGTCACTTACTCCTTAATGGGTCCAGAATAGATGCGGACTTTCGTCAGACCCCTTAGTTTAAATATGCCTTTCCATTAAATGCAATTCCAAAGTGATAGAACAACAACTCCTTTTTACAGTTGGTGAACCCGTTAATTATTCTGCTAACCATCTATCGCCTCCTTTAGCCTTGTGCATGATAGAATACACCCTCACTGCTATGACCGGTGGGGAACGATGCTTCACTACCGCCGTAATTACGAAGGGAGTCGCTGTACCTCTTTGGATTGGGAGAACAAAGTTTAGCATGATTGTGACACCTTACTGCAAGAATTTGCATGTTGCAGAGGTCAATAGCTTGGATTATGCCTTGCATTGACAGTAGATCAGATCAGTTCTTTTTGCATCCCTTTTAGCACTGTAGTTGCCCGCGGTTTGTCAGTGGGAACACATGTCTCATTACAAATGTAGGAGAGTCAATGATGCGCACGAATCATCCGGTCGGTGACCAGACGTGTAGGTCGTAATGGCTGTAATGTATCTCGAGATTGAGGGAGTAGAGCAAGGATATCTACGAATGACAAACGTAATGGAAGACGTGGCCGAATACGTAAGGCTTGCTGACATCAATTTAATCAGGGTTTCCTAATTTGTATTCAGGAATCCATTAAGATTTGGCTCAAGTGCGCTCTAATGTGCCCATCGAAACATGTCTCACCTGTCAACGTTAATCATTACCGAACTTATCGCCTTTCAGCTACTTCGGTACCGGAAGCGATGATGAACGGCTGTCTCTGAATGTTAAATCGAAAGTGTGATCATCCGAGGTCCTTCCATTTAAGATACCAACCATCGGATTCACGTCGTACAAGGATTGGTCAATTTACGAATTCTTGGGGCGTTGGGCAATTTGGTCCTTTGATAAAGTGTTTCCGGTGCTGCATTACACGATGAACCGCATATTATTGCTCTTGAAATATTCATGTGAACATTAAAATTTGGCGATTTTCATGTTAAGGCACTTCACATGTGTATGTATTCATAGATGAGCCAAGAACGATGCGCCAGGCAAACGACAGCGCATAAGTGGCAAATGGGTCTAGATCCGCCATCTAGTCCAGCCTCGATGTGGAGATGAGGAGATGTTAAAGAAGTAGTGTGCTATAGAAGGCGCAATAGAAAAAAGGAAGTTGCCTGATAGGGCAAAGGTGTTGAGTGGAAATTTCCTATGTTCTATGTGATGCCGTCTGTAGGTGGTCGGGCTAGAGAGAAGGCGACTGCGATCCACATTGTAGCCATCACCTCCATTTGCCTCAAACAATACCTGCTTAGTAGTCCAAGCCTTACGGACTCGATTATTAGAACTTGGAACCAACAACTGATTCTATTTATCATGTGTTTGGATGGTCGAGCCCTCACTGTGCGTCCAATTAGATACCCATACCACTACGCAGAGGAAGGCAAAAGAGGTCTCAGTAAGTCCCTAAGTAGTTGGGAGCTGACCAGTGAAGAAAGATTAATTGTAGGTACAGAAGCTGAGAGGTTTCGGCGGTGCGAGATGACGTGAAATGCCACCTGTCTCTGATATGTTTGAATAAGTCATTGCGCAATAAAATTAATTTGGGTGTTAGTTCCTACATGCATTTTAATCATCTTTAGACGCTTTGTAGTCACCCTAGCATAGCCAAATCATTTGGTTGTTTGTGTTTCCTTTGCGGTGGGGCGGATCCATATTTGCAAACGTATTAGCCTCCCATCATTGAAAACATTTGTAAATGAGAAATCAATGGCTTTTACTTCTTAAAATTAGCGGCTGCTATTGTTCTCTCGTAATAAAACCAGTCATTTTTATAATTTAGTGGTTACTGTTACTTAAGATGGGCAGCGATTCCTTTGCGTTACATATGTGTAACATGGGTAATTTGTCGGGCAAGAACGACCGGTCGTGCTGTCTCGTGCATCCGATGCACTAATTAGGATCAAAATGATCGAATAAAATGTGACTGGCGCATACTAGAACTCAGCCTGCCCTCGTATTTCTGTAAGTTATTTAGCTAAACTTCTTTGTCTAATGAAAACTTTTACGTGATTGTTGCCTTGACTTGGCCTTTTATATTTTGGAATGGAGTCGGCAATCCGTCTATGTCAGTGCGGGATGGGATTGTTGTGAGGCTTATTGAATGCACTAGTTGATGCACACTCTCGATCCAGTTAACTTATAGGCCAAATAATTGTGCGCTGCCTCAGCGAAAATTGCCATTGGCTGCTAAGCCATTTTGTGGCAAGCCGCTTTTTCTATTGGCCGGTTGTCAGACCTCCACATTTATGAACGTAGCTTGTGACAGAACGCAAGGCGCATTTGAGTTTCCAATTATCAGTGTAGTTTTAAGGTAGAAGTGTGTCCTCACTACATCTCGATCCTTGGGGTTTACAACGCGTATCGTTGTTGTAATTGCCTTTCCACAACGTTTTAATTTACCTTAGGCTACTGCTCAAATTGTTCCTTTTGAAAAGCAAATGACTCCGAGAACACACGCAAGGCATTACCAGCAACCATCCACACCCATCTCGCTTATTCATGCAAACGCATTTTTGCGCAGCATGGTAAAAAGAAGGTTAGGATGAAAAAGAAGAAATTTAACTACTTTAGCATTTTTGTAAGCCACCACTGCCTTGTGACGATAAAGCGAAATTTTGCTAAATGTAAATGCTAAAAGACTAAAACTGCTGACACCTTACAAAGTCATCCGTAACGGCCTTGTCTTCTGCTCTATTAACATGAGTGTTTAGCGAGGCTATAGAGAAGAGCTTCTAAAACCTGTTCTTTTAACTTCCTGGCCATCACAGGTTTCGGAAGCAAGAACTGAGCCCCCAATTAATGTTGCTATCCGCGCAGATTGAAACATCTGCGTGTGTAGGTGCAAATGTGAACCAAGATGAGAAAATACTGCTATTTTTAAGAGATGTATGCCAGACCTTACATTCTAGGCTATCAGACAGATGATATATCCTGGTATTGTGCATTGTGTATTTTGTTGATTATGCAGCCCACTCCGCCTTTCTGATGGTTTAAAATTGAGTTGCTACTACTACTACTACCAGCGATATTCGCGTTCCACATTGGCTATCCATTTCCCATCATGCGTTCTCTCGTGCATAAATGGTCAAGATGTCCAAGTTGTTGGCATTTTCTCTTACGCATTTAAGGAACTTGGTGACTTCAGTCATTTTTCAACCAAGTCCTTGTCATCCATTCTTTGGCGCAAGAGCAGATTTCCTTAGTTAACAATGTAGTAATACGCTCTCTATAGGTTGGTTGCTTTCTTTCACGCTATCTTTAAAAACTGCACACTATGGGTGAAAGTTAGTCGGACTCTACTTATTCTCTCATGAGTAGACTGACGAAAACGGGTACAAGTCAAATTACCAGTCGGTTTGCAGTTTCACCTTTGATCGTATAATCATGGGATAGCACCACCCACTAATTTATTGCTATTTGTTAGCAAGACAAAACGTTAAAATTTGCAGCTAGTTTGATGCGAAGAAGATACTTGAATTGCGTGCCTAAAGACCTCAATTGAAGTTAGATGGACAAATATGATTTCATGGTGTAAATGTGAATGTCTTGCAGGATATTCTCATGCACTTTATGCCTCGAAATGCAAAGTGGAAAATAATAGAATTTCTAATTGGCTGGTTAACTATCAAGAACAGAAGTCTGCAAATCGTAGCAACTTGGCGACTGGAGTGGATTAGAGGATTAAGCGCAAATTTGGACATGATTCTGGAGTTTTCGGTTAAATTGCATGTCCACGCAATTTGTCCAGATAAAATCGAGTATCATGAATTTAAAGACCATTAATAAATGCAATTGGCTCAGGTGGAATTTTGCAGCATTGTCTTTTGCAATGTGGTAGGAAAGGGAATCGCATGCTGGGAATACTGTGGTGGCACTACCACACACATAAGCAGGTGCGCATGTGTGTGACCCTTTACGGCTACTAAAGCCCTGCGCACGTGTCGCAAGTCAGTCTATTTCGGACCCTTAGATATACGGGCCATCCTCTGACATCACGTAGCCACACTGTGACTCGCCTCATACCTGCTAGTGTGTGTGGGCTTGTGCTTTCCAAACAACCAACTTTATGATCTGCAATATCTGTCTTGTTCATTGCTTCCCAATTTATATCTCACCATGGTGTAGCTGTCAGGAATCTTCATAGTCTTCGAGTCAGTCTTTCCACTGACGTCTAGCAAAGGTGGAGACATTCAAAAGACGTCTGTTTGGAAACAAGGCAGGGGGCACGATGCACTTTATCTAACGAATTTTGGTGTGCACATTCACCAAATTAGCCAGAGCGGACCATGGTGCGATCAGATTTCTCTGCCCTCTGGAAGGGCTCTCTCCTTGGCCTACATCCTCTCCGAATCTTCTCTATCTAATCAGTTGTTTTGCTTTTGACTTTGGGGGCAAATGGGCGTCAAGTTTGAACAGTCGGACATTCTAGAATAGTCAGATTATTTATCAAATCTGAAGCTTACAAGGTCCATGAAAATCAAATGTGCAAAATCGAGATGCCGAATGTCCCGTTTAACTTATGCATACCCTACTTATTATTCAAAGAATTCAGAGCGTCAAGCGACTGCGGCTTATCACAAGCACACTCACTCTATTCCTTTAAAAGTTAAAAGTTATAAGTCATAGTAAAGTGTAACTAACATGTTAATAGACAGTCTACTTACTTAGTTTGGAATTCAAATGCCTAAGATTCGTCAGATTAATTGCATTTTTCAATTGACATCTTGCTGCAGAAATGCGGTAATTGCTGCAATTTCTGGAACTTCGCTTTAAATTTTGGGTTTGACTACACCAAATCAGGAAATGTCAAAAAAGAGGATTAAAGGGCTCCAAGCGGACTTAGTTTTGGCACCCTCTTAGTGTTATCTTTGATTTGAACCTCTAAGAAACAGTAAGCAGACCCTGTGCTTTAACCTCAAATTATTGCAAAAGTAAGAGTGAAATCTATGCACATACAAAATTTCCAATCTACTGACTGCAAATAGGTTGCCCTTCAGTAAGGTGGAGAGAACCAGCTCAAATGTCAGTTGAGGATGCTTGGTCGTTTCATTCAGCGAGGCAGTAAATGTGACGCTGACTGATGGCCATCACTGTAATACTTTGATTATGCGTTTAGCCCTTCGGTGTGGATTTGAGATTACTAAAGCCTCCGCCTCTACTTTGGCTGGGTGGCATAGCTAACGATACATACTAGTAGCCTTTCTAGGTACCTCACACTTAAGAGAAGACATTAGCGTGATTTGCACGCCTCTTTAGAACCATGAAGGCGAGACAAGCAATCGCCAATGGGACTTTGGATCACCAAATAGCGTTTGTAGAATGAAAGTTCAGTAAATATTATGAGCGCGGTATTTAGAATTGACCACAGTAAGGCAAAAAATTCCGTTCTTTCTGGTTAAATTGGACCAAAGGCGAGGGCATTACTTTGCCATTCATCTGCACTCATTGAACAATGTAGACAACAAATTGTTTTTACTATTAAATATTAAAGTAGAACGAAATCTGCATGCATTCTATTGTTCTGAAGTTAGCATCTGTGTTAGTATCAATTAAAAATAAAGGCATCGACTGTGGTACATAATTATGTATCGGAAAGGCGAAGGCACTCTTCAGCTAATAATTGTTGAACATTGCGCCAAAGCTGTTCCACTTAGCTTTCCCAATTATTGGCTCGATACTTGACTTCTGTGCGTTTAATTGGGGCCTCTCGGGTAGACTTGACCTAAAATGCATTTTGCTTTCACAGATGCTCTTCGTCTTCTACCAACCTACCAACCAATCAGTCAACAGCTGAATGGTTAAAGGAAGAGAAACAGCTTTGCTTTCTAGAGTTAGTAGGTGCGGCGTCGTCTGGGACCCTACGCGCTAGCCCAAATCTAAACGGTCTGTTTTGAATGACGATTCAGCGATATTATACCTACGTCTTCATAAAATTCGTTCTAAAGGCTCGCATTTGGATAACAACTGTGACTGATACCGCAGCTACTTCCAAGAATTTCCTAATCATTCACCACCGTTTGCACATGGAGACTATGAATTCCAATGAACATTTGATTCATCCTCTCGCTCCACAACTAGGCGACCACAAGGACAATTCACCCTTGAAAATTGTCAACTAGTTTATTTTTGGCACCACAGAAGCTACTTTAGGCACCTGCTACCTCTTTTTTCCGGGTGCGATCTTTACATAGCATAGTCATTATTTAATGATTTATTTATTCTGACGTGTTTATTTGCAAAAGACGTAAGATTTGAGGCAAAGGATTCTAGCTGCGACTATCAATTTTCCTAGATAGAGCCAACAACAAGCCGTCCATACCATGAATTGTTCAAGATAAAACGGCAACACAGAAGAGGAACTACACTTCCTTCGCCCGAAAGTTTCAAGGCTTACTGATTTCACATTGACTAAGTTAGTGCAATAATGTCAAGCGCATTTGAGGCACTTGACATTTATTCGAATAAATTATTTCGCAACACAATGTCGTTTGCCTGAATTCCGGCTCCTGCTGCGGGCGATTTGTTGGTCGGTTTGCCACCTCTGTGCAAACTGGCCTCTAGACCATGCCAGCACTCCCGATCCCCATTCTGTTCTGTTTTTCACCCATGTATTAGGTCTCGAGGAGCTCTAATTTTGTTAGTTGATTGCATTAGATAAACTTGCTAAAACCTTGATCACGAATCTCATTTGTAATAATTAACATGTAAGCTGCAATTCTGTTGGTGAAAGAGTAAAGAAGACGCGATTTTGTTTATTGACAAACAATGCGCTAAGGCAAAGCCAATAAACTCCGAAAGAACACAAATTGGCAAATAGAAGAAAAAATTAAGCGGGAGATTGCACCAACTCCGAAGAATGCCTCCCAAAGGGAGGCGTGTGTAAGGAAGGAGACGGCGCTAAAATCTCCTCAACTGATGTGCCTCGCTCGCTGCAACGCAGCAAATTATAAGCCTTCTCTGAAGGCAAAAGAGGGCGTTCCAGTAGGACAGCTTATATATTTTAAAAAACAAAGGAAATGCGGCTGTTGGCGAAGAAGTGTTAACTTCAACTGTAAGAGCCCTCTAGGTATCACGGCACGTTCTGTGTTGTCAGACAATTTGCCCTCCTTAGTTGCCTTCGTGAGGCGGCCCATGCAGCGCCACACTTGACCCTGCCGCATGCTGCCCATGGGATTGGATGGGACAGACTTGCCACGCACCATCAACATGGTTGTCTTCAGCTTACCACACAAATTAAGTGATTCTGTCAGGCATTGGTCCCCAGCATGCTTCGCGTACTCCTACCATTAGGCATTAGGATGCTATTCTTAGGCCACATTCATATTGTTGATACTTAATGCTCTTTTTGGAGCAGGAATGTAAGTGGTCCGTGATCGATTAGCAGCTGCACTGGCTGTTTCTGCCACCATTTGCAGGCGACTGCCAAGTCGTTACGTTGACCCGGCAGCCTCTACATTGCCAATGACGGGAAGTGAACTCTGGTTCAAGGTGACACTAAATCCTCCACCAGATTAGCAACCTAGTCAACATTCGTAGAGACAGTTGTCCAAAAGCATAAATGAGGCGGGCATTTTGCGTCTAATCTGCTCTTACATCAGTGCCACAAAGCAGTTCGTCTGGATACATTAAGCCTCTCGCGACGTGCAGACAATTATTTCTAGTCTGACGCTTTGTTTCAGCAGCCTCACTATGCCACTTCTAATCTGCTAAAGTCAGGCGTTGCTGCAAGTACCAGCAGCCTTCATTGCAGGTAAAAGGGAGCAAGGTGATTGGCTGAAGGCCAACATCACTTTCACCCTTCATCTGACTGACAATCTTCGCCGATTGTACCACCGTGCCAGCTGGCCTCCTCGTGTTATAATGGGGCCCAGTAGTGAAATTAATGAGTCAGGCCGGTTTGCTTGGCACTGGTGCAAAGTGGAAACAAACCGATCAGTAGAGGAAAGGCTGCCTCATAGAGAACGAGGACGACTATGGATGGGTGGGTTGGCACCACGTTAACGAGAGAGAGCACAACCTGTGATAGATGAGGGTTCAGGGGGATATTGAGTTTAACTGATTAATCAAAATATTACAGCAAAATACCTAGACCTAAGGCCCCTAAAATAGGGAGAAAACCTTGCTTTTTGCACCAATAGCTCAACGTAGTGGTGAAGCACCATCTTCGTGCTTACTTAAAACACATAGCATGACACTCAAGGTGAGGTCCTAGGCCAGTAGTTTGGTTCTTAAGATGCTCAACTAGTAGGTTTGCATCGTCATTTGCTCGATAACGGCAATAAATGAGCATCGCTCAGTGAATCCTGACACAATGCTGCTACTGAATAAGGAACGTGAGTAGTAGACGTTGCTATACAAATGCATCTCAACTAGTTTCTGCATAAGTATCATGGGATTATTTGAGTGTAGATATAAACGGTTTTGAGGCTAGTCATTGAGAATCGCGGTGAAAATCGGCGTCAGACGCATTAGAGTGCAAAGTGGATGAGAGGCAGAGCTGTGCTACTTAAATCCCCCATTAGTAGCACCCAAGATGGTAATGGCCAGTATTTTATAAACCCCCTGTGAAGGCCATCATTGCTCACTCTTTCTCTTCTGCAGTATCATGGTTCTTTGGTCTCCTGGTGATTTCTTCCTTCTGTCATGTCATATTTCTTCTCCAATGCCCCTAGCAAATTAGTCGCCCTATTAACATAATAAAACTGTGCATCGACATCAAATAAGTAAGTCCAACTGGACGAGACAAGTGTTAGCACAATGTCTTGCATTCCACGCATCAAAGTGGTATCGATATTATTGGCAGAGAAAATGCAATGCCTCAGCAATGCGACGAAGTTGTAGAAGCCAAGTTTGAGGTGCTGCAGGGTTGATTGCAAACGAGTGAGACCGGACCTAAGAGGGGATACGCCTGCAGTCGCTAAAAGCTGCCAATTCGTTGCTACGGCATTACCCAACTGCTACGCTAACGTGCGGTAACAAATCGCAATTACACCTTAAATTCAGACCTGGCGATGACATCACTTAGTTCCATGTGTCCGTCGAATCCCTTCATACACGCACCCACCGCAAATAAATGGAGTAGTTAGCTTCAACGACACTGCATTGCTCATATTAGTACAAGGCCTTAGTCCCTTCTCTCAACCACTGCCCGTCTCTCTGCCATCCAGCACAGCCGACTTCTCTCCCGACTCCTCCTATCAATTATATATGAATGCCAAAAATTCTATCATTGAGTTCTCAAGTCACTTCCAATTTAACCCTGTTGCAATTCAACGGCCGTCATTTAGTGTAGGCTCTTACTGGGCCTTTGACGGCAATGAAAGTCATTGTCGGTTTTTGTTATTCCTATACAAAATGCCGGTGTGGAAGAAATTAGGTCTTTCATCACTAAACTATGATGGAATTATAAGTTTAACACATTAACCTTGGTAAGCTTGACTCGTGCAAACTCTGGAAATTGGCCACAGAAGTAGCGGCAAATTGGTAAAAGATAAAAACTAATAAGCAAAAGCTAAGCTGATTGCGAACAGGCAGGGAGACTACAGACGCGTCGCATTGCATTTTTGAGGAAGTACGGAGCAAACCACGGAAAATGAAAGGCGTCGCAAAGTCTAGGTACCGTTCGTCACCTACGCAGCATACGCAACGCCCAATGACACCAGCGTGATGCATGGGCTTAAAAGACTCTGATTGTTGGCCTTGAAGTAGAGCAAATGCCTTTAATTACCGATGTCCCTTCAAATATTGTTCCTTAAGCATGATTCAGTCTAGCGATCTTCGTCGGTCTGCATTTGAGCATAGGACAGTCACGTACTCAATCGAAATCTCTTAGCATTCGCGCCAAGCGCAGTCTATTACGCAGCCAGTGTAGACACCATGATGGAGAACAAATGAACTCGCTCAGTCAAAATTATAAGCAGTGAAATAAAAAAAAGCAAGCTACCTACTTATATTTAGGCTTAGCGAGATCAGAATGGATGACGTGACGTTGTTTAAACAAAACGCGTGCGCAGAGGTTCAAATTGAAGTTTAGAAAATATCGACTTTAAATGCGCATCTGTGTGCACGAAACACAGAGGATGGTGCAGGCAGGATGGACAGCAATGATAAGGGGCAGAATCCGCAGCAGTGGTAAGCAATGCAACGCAGCCACCCAAGTGAAGGGAAAGACAACTGATGACAGGAAACTAACCAATAGTGAGAATCACAATGCAAGTTGTGATGAGTACAATGGCAAAGATCAGTGCGCCATGATGGTCTGAAACTCATAATCAACTCAAACACCGACGCAGAACTGTGGTGCGCCACTTCATCGATACATAAAATGAAATTCAGGCACTTTGTTGAACGCTTCGGATGCCACCAACACATCGTAGTGCCGATGAAGAAGAGTCACCTAGGGACTAACGAATTTTAGCACAAGGCCTTCTTGGCCGACAACCAAAACGGGCTCGAATTGTGGACTACAATTAGTTGGGTGGACCAAATAAACTTGTTTAGTGAAGAATGTAGCTGGCACAAAGAAATTACTGAACTATTTTCTTTACTTCAAGTTTAGCGAGGTTAAAATATATGCCATGACTTTTAATCAAAATCGTGCGCAAAGCTTCAAATTGGAGGTTGGAAGGAAATGACATTAAATGCGCATGCACATGCACGAAACACAGACGTATGTTTCACATTGTGGTCAAGAAGCCCCGTGACGTTATAACTAACTCCTTCAACCTGTGAATCGCGCGTGACATTAAGAAGATACACGCGCATTGTAAGGGTCCACTCAACGAACTACAAAGCCAGCTGCACCTCGTATCCTGTCATTTGGCCAAATGATTCATGAATAGTCGATCTTCCACACCCATACACTCTTTGCTTCGGAAAGTTTTAATGCATATCTTAAACCCTATGCAAACCTCAAGGAGGTTCTTTCAGGCTTCATTCTGACTGCATCCAGCTAAAAAATACCTATCTAAGCTTCTTTGCACTTCGTCTCGAGATCTGACTGCTTCTGCGCTACTGGGATTAGGCTCAGCGGAGGGGCATTAGATGGTGGTGTAAGGGGCACACTGGCCTCGGGCGTAACCCTGAGTTCAAACCTCTGGAAATCTAAGACTGCAAATGAAATTTGCATGCATTTACGCAAGAGTTAGTAAGATGGCGAATAATGAAAATGATGGCTAAGGCGACGAATACATATGAAATGGCTTGCTGTCCAGTCACATAGGCTGGTTGTGTGTTTTGACAAAGGCGAATAGGTGGACGTCGGGATTCCACCACCGTTATCCAGACGGAACGGAAGGAAGCAGTGTGTTGACGGTGAGATGTGGTCAGTCCAATCACTCGCTATGGGCTTGAATTGTACAAGCTCTAACATCGTTGTCACACAGAACACCTACGTTGGCATCCCATGCCAATTGCAGATTTTCTTTACCAGTCGCTTGATTTGCTCGCCTTTTCTTATTCGTTAAGTGGTTATGGGGCATTTTGCATGCGTTCATACCCATACTATAGTCAAGAGGGATGCCCAAAGTAGACGAATGTGCTTGAGTGACGCATGAACTAATCATGGGTCTAAATCCGTCTTGTAGACCAGCCTCAAAGTGTCAGTGAAAAGATGTTGGCAAAGTAGCGCGTTGTTAATTGTACGATGGAGGAAGAATTGTTGCCTGAGGAGACAAAGATGTTGAGTGGAACTTCCATAGGCTCATTGCGATGCTCTCTGCAGATGGTGGGGTCGGGGAAATGACGACTGCAATCTACATAAAATCTGCTATTTGCGCCTATCTTAGGTGATGCGCTTGTAGTATTTTAAGCCGTACGAATTCCATGGTTTGAATTGGGCGGTAGCGACTGCTTCGAATTGGGCATGTGCTTGCGTGGTCACAGTCCCACTAAACGCTTAAACAGATACCCATTCTGCAACGCAGAGCGGTCTACAAGAAGAGTCTCAGGGAGTCCCTGAGTTGCCTAGTTGTAAGTCGGAGCGACTGGAGAGTTTTAAAGGCACAAATCTGCACCAGCTGGTTGTCCTTTGTGTTTATTTTCTCGGTGAAGTCAAATCAGCATTCGCAAATATATTAGCTTCTAAGCAGCCGACTTCATTAATAAACCTCAAGCAATGTCATTTAGTCCTAGTAATTCTTCTGGACAACTATACAAATTAGCGATTTTTGACACTAACAATGGGCAATTACTCCGTTGTGTCGCATATGTGTGACTCATGTCATTTATTCGGCAAGGACGATCGGTCATCCTGACCCGTATCACGGTGCAGTAATTGGGGTCAATGCAGGCGAACAAAGATGGGGTCACTTCATTGGACTGACGGCAGTCGCTGGAAGGCATACCTTTGTATTCGAATGCAAGATCACAACACGGATTCGAGTGCGGTGAGCACACAGCTCCTCTGTGCTTCAAAGGAACCGAGCCTAATGTGGCTACGCATGCAGTCACTAAAGTTTACCAATTCATTGCTACGGCGTTATCCAACTGCTATACTAACCTGTGGCAACAGTTCTCAATTAAGGTTCGAATTCTGACATTGCGTTGACTTCACCTAGCATTCAAATGTCCGTCAAATCCCTTCATACACACACTACAAACGAACGGCATTGTTGGCTTCAGCAATACTGTATTTCTCACATTAGTACAAGTGGCAGTGCGACTGTGAAGGTGTCTGGATATGTTGGTGATGAGTTGACTTGTTCGTAGTGAAAATGCCTTTGCCCCTGCTCTTGACTACTGCCCGCCCCTCTGTCGTCCAACGCATCCGCCAACATGCAATCACCTACAGTACCACCAGCACCGCATGTCAAGTGCGTTGATGAATTTTGTCGGCAAAGTACGACAACCGAAGTGCGAGGACTTCGAAAATGGCAGTAGGAGTAGAGATCGAAGACAGCTGAAGAAAAGTCATAGGACACTTTCATCTAGTCTATTATGGACGACTGACCCCTCCGATCAATCATATACGAATACCAAAAACATTATCATTGAGTTCTCAAATCATTTTCACCTTTAAATATACTGCAATTCAACGTGCCGTTGTTTAGGGACAAGCTCCAACTGACTCCTGTGAAGATACAAATGATTGTCGTTTTCTGTTATCCTCAAGTAGGAAACGTCAGTGTCGTGGAAATCAGGTCTTTCATCACCTAATGGAGAAAACTATGAGCTCAACGCATCAACTTCAGTAAGCTTGACTTGTACGAACACAGGGAATCAGCCACAGAGGTAGCGATAGATTGGTTAAAAACAAAAACCAGCAAGCAAATACTACCTACTTATTCCTGATTTCAGCAAGGTTACATGGATGACGTGACTTCATTTCAACAAAAGCGTGCGCATAACTTCAGTTAGGAGGTTAGAAGGGAGTGACTTTAAATGCGTGTGCATGTGCACGAAAGACAGAGAATGGTGCATGTAGGACGGACAACACTGGTAAAGGGTGAGATCCGCAGCAATAACAAACAACACGAAGTAGCCACCCAACCAATAGTAGTGACTACAGATGATAGAAAATTAAGCACCAGTGAGAATCACACTTCAAGCTGTGGCTACTGACAGCAACGTATGTTAATGTTGACCCGCTTTCTAAAGCGATGCAAAGGCGCACGCTGTGTAATCTGCATTAGTTTGGCCATCTTATAGGTGTGTATGCATACCTGTCCATGATTATATTCGCCTACGTCCTGTGTTGTATCAGCAACACCTTCCCATCGATTCTCTAATCACGTCACAAGGTAATTTAATATTTTAATGCATTGTACTCCAAAAATGACTTTTGAAATTCGACAGGTTTCCACTAATGATTAATATTTCAGCATAATATCATTATAAATAGAGAATGTGCATTTAGAAATTGCACACGTCCTTCCAAACAGATCTAAGTATCACCTGATAATCTTAGTTTGTCGTTAAGCTTTGCTGATTGGTTAGATGAGAGAAGTGATTAAAACCGGATTAGGCTTCATTTGGATAGTTTTCATCAGATTTTGTGTGGTGATGTCTAAGGTGGGTCCGGTTAACTTTGCATCCGTTTCTTGTCATTACTAAGTCCCTTTCATATCCATTTCATCTCCGAAATTTGCTGAAACTTACTATGAGGAGTACCGTTTTAGGAGAAATCAACAAAAGAACGACCAGATCAAGAACTTCCCATTCAAAATCTTAGTATCCACCACAGCGCAAAGGGCATGAAATGGGTGGACGCATACCTCTGCAGGATGCTCTTCTTATTAAACCCGGAGGTCTACCCTCAATATTTTGATTACGCAAGAAAGTATTACAATAACGCAGAGGAGTTATTTCGTGGCCTCGCGTCGAGTGTGTTTCCTGCTGATGCACAAACTCTAATTAGTTGTTTGATCACCACGCCATGTCGTTGCAAAAGAATGCCAACATACGGAATGAAACGCTACAAATGCAATTTGCCAGTACTGCACTCTGCTTCCTCTACTCGTCTCTGCTTGGACGTGTCTGCGGATGTTCCTAACTTTTCAAACCAGTGGAATCCATTTTCTGGGACAGCAGGTGGCACCGTACAAGACATGAGTAAATGGTCTGAAGAGGGTAGAGAAGGAAGAGAAGGGATGCAGCTGAGCGATTATGACTGCGTCATTTTGTATCTTGATTACCCGGATTTTGAACATCGGGACTGTGGACATCTGAGTGCCGTAGCCGATACCTTCACGTCCAAACAAACGATTGTAGTGACAGGCTCGATGTGGCAACCGTTAGATCTCTACCCGAACTTGGACTGCATGCAAAAGATGTTTGAGGCCGTAGATGGCTTATACTTTCGCCCTTTGTACGAGTTATATGATAGTTGTCGCATTCGGTGCAACAGGTTGTAAAACGATTGGACGATCAATTTAGTGGAGATGGTACAGTGGGCCTGTCTGCATGTCATATGGAGAAGGAGTGGCGCTTCACGCGCTCATGCATTTCATGATTAGCCCGTCCATGACGGCATTTGATAGAATGTTTAAAGGCTTTCACAATAAACAATGTGTAATGATACTTGAGAAGCCTACTCATTTTGTGGATGCAGTGGGTGGGTTGGGAAAAAATTAAAAGTGATTTTGAATCATGAGGCGATAGAAAATACATTAGCTCGCGTTTTGCCGACTATAATGATGCGTCTTTCTCAGCATCTAATCACTGAGTGCGTGAATAAGAATTTTCTAGGTACTAATAATTTTGAAATGCATATTTGATACAGCAGAAGCTGTTCGCTGACATTATATGGCTTAAGTAGTCGGTCAAATAGAATGCTTGTTTAGGCGACTAGACACTCCTGACTTCGTTTGCTTTTCTGCGGACCGCATAGCCACACGCGTGGCTTCTGGAGGCGTGCACTCGCAGACACCGAGACCCACTTTTCCTGCCTCAGTCCTAGCTGCTCACCTCCCAACATCAAATTCGAATTGTAAATTGACTCACCGCTTTACACTGGTCAATAAACATGCTGAGTTTACGTTAAAGACTGCGAAATGTAGATTCCAAAATCAGACAACGTTGATTTTGCCTCCTAGTGACTAACTTACGCTCTCTAAATGTTTTGCAAATGTGAGGGCATCAACTTAAAATCGGCGAGCGTTACGAGTTATGATCCGCAGTTGCAATCATCATCAGACTTCAAATCAGGGCCAAAGCTAACCCCAAATCATGTGTGTCAGTAAGATGCTAAAGATGGTGCGTAGGTTATCGAACATTTGATATTAGGACTCGCACTTTTCCACTCCTTTAAATCATCTGTGTCTAAAACCAACTGATTAAAAATATAGCCCAATTGATTTAGTCTCTTGTGCTCTGCACTTCCTTCTAGAATCCCTAAGGGCGCGGGTGAGGTAGGTTTAATTACCATGAAGCTAGCATTTTAACGCAAACAGGGTGACACACAACATTTGCAGGAACCTGATAAGCCTGTGTTAGTAAGTTTGCCAGTTGCTTTTGCTTAAGGCGTCCAATATTTTAGCATGTACCTAGCCCAGCTGCCCATGTAAGTGTTGCATACTCCATTTGAAAATTATTTTGGGGTCCATACGTCAACTTGCCATTCTAATATCACATCATCAGGAGAGCATGTGCATCGGTGGTTTAGGTGAGAATTAAGCTCCCAATAGTCGACCACCTCATTGCGCTATCATATTTTCCACGTATAATTATCAGTAAGATGTGGCGCATGTTGGCAGTGTCTGATTCATCAGCATTTACGGTCACATTTGATGGCCAGCTAGTCAGGTTTAAATGAGCAGTCGGATAAATTGCTAAGTGACAGACTAGCAGGACCATCCACATAAACAGCCAAACTCCCGGCTGAGCAGCAGCTCTCATGGGCTCATTTACTGGCACAGTAAGGTGTCAGAAACAGTGCTGTCGTTTCTACGTTCTCCGAAGATGCATACGCATTGCCAACACCACCAAGAATTCGGATTTTGAAACACAATTATTTGGTTAAACCCAACCATGGGCAAATTTGGAAACTGGGCATGCATTATTAGCCTCCCAAGCAGTGGTGGTGTACGTTTGTTCTGTCACAAAAAGGCGATTCGCAATGCTGAACTTGATTGATGGGGGACACTATTTTGGTAAAATGGCCCCCACTTCTCGGAAGTCACATATCGGTGACCACGGAATTACCCAGAGGACAGGAAACATCTTGTAAGTGAGTGACTCGCATTGCATATCGTGAATTGAGTGCGATCGACAATCTAGTACGTCTAATAACGGACTGGGTGTGCAGGAAGGCCATGAAGCCTACGTAGGTAGTATGAGTGCACAACCCTTCCACAACCATTGCCTTCCAGTACCAATAGCAATACTGGACCAAGTCACGAATGTGTGAAACGAATCTCGACCAACGCGCTACATTAGACTTTGCTGCATTCATTCGTTCTTTGCAGATGGGGCAAAAATCGCCAGCATTCACTGTTCCTGCAATCGGTCCCTCATCGTGGCAGTTTAATTTTTCCTGCGAAAGAGGTCGTACGAGTCCAGGTAAATGCGAGATGGGTTATTGTTGTAAAAATGACTCTATGAAAGGAATTAGATTATAAAATGCAGTCTCTATATAGTACCGCTCGCAACCATTTCAAGTTGTTGATGTCGAAGTGGTAAAGAGTTAGAACCCATCTGGTTAAGTAGGATAGCTAGACTTGGGCTCACAAGTTCCGCTTTTGGCCATAGAGATTTTGCTGGTGACCGATCAAACAATCAGAAGAGTGGGATGGAACCTGGCTTATCAGTGACACTAGTTGAGGCTCTTTCATTCCCCTCTCTATTCATCGTTCCCCCTTTCTTGCCTTTATTCATCATTTTGACTTTCATTCTTTGTGCCCTCCTTGTTCTTAATCCCCCTCTTCGTTCCTTTGCCTTCAACTACTTATAGCTCACCAGTAGATGCCTCTCTTTGTAATAAATTGCATGCGATTTGAGTGTATCAAAGCAGAGGTCAAAAGGAGCACGCACTGCGTTGGTGCGAGAGTTTTGAACAAGCCTTTCCTTTTTGCTTTCTCTTCTTTAAATAAGCAAGACAACAAGGTATTGAACAAACACTTTTCTCTTCCTACAGGGTGGTACCACCCAAAAGCCGGTGAAAGGTAGGAGTGCGCACCAGACGAATTGCATGTCGATTAGCTGAATACAGTCGATTACGTCGAGTCCTGCGTCAGCAGGCGCCACATTCAACTGCAAGTGTGTTTGAGTGTGTCATATGAAAGATTTCATGCAAATGCATGAGGGTCTGCAATATCTTGACAGAGTTGTACTTTTACTTAGTATCTTGTCAGTAGCAACATTCCACCTGACTAAGTGGAGAAGACCTAATCGGATCTGGTGATGGCGAATAAGGTGAGTGCCAGAGTTCGACACTGCCGTAATCATAAAAGGATCCCTAAAACTGTTCCTAGTTAGGAATCTATGGTTGCGTACACCTTACCACTGAGAAGACAGTTTTTACAAACGTTGGATGCTTGCCAGTATTTCGAAAGCATTCGTCAGGTTAGTCAGCCAGTCTGACAAAACTAATGAGATGATACGTATTTTGGTTGGATAGAAGTCCTTGTCATGATGGCTGCGATGCACGTAAGGATTATGGCACAGATTGCACCAGCAGGTGAAAGGATTAAGTAGGACCTGCCTGTCTAGCATTCCTGATTCCATTCCTGCTGAAGGGAAGGCCTTACTTTTGTTGCTAGTTAGTGTTTGTGCTTGTGCTATAGTGGCAATAAAGGAGGAGGAAACAGGAGTGTTAAAAGAGGAAAAGAAATGAAGAAGACGTCTGCAGTGAATGGATGAATGAACAGAAAAAGAAGAAAAGATTAGAGAAGAAGAGGGACACAAGACCTCTACGACGATTAAGGGAAAGAATGAAATGGAGAATGTAGGCGAGCGTTTGTCTGTGTTTATGAAGTATGAGATTGGCGGCAAAGATGAGAAAGGAAGGAGAAGGAAAGGTTGGATGGTACGATAGAGCGGAAGAGGCAGTGATGTATGTGAACATGTAGGAGACATTAAAACAGTATCAATGATGAGGATATGAAAGGGAGTGGGAGATAATGGTAATTGGTTAATACAAGTGTGTGTCGCGTGTGCGTGATGGTAAGATGAAATTTGAAAATTGAGTTGATCGCTTAATAGCTAATTGTCTTGTATATTTTAAAAGAGAGAGTGAAAGGGAATCAAATAAAAAGATTCGCCAACAATAAATGAATGGAGGAAAAAAGGCAGGGAAGCTGATGGTTTGTCACTTACATAAGGTAATAAAAAGAAGGAGATGAAAGGGTATAAAAGAATATGGTGCATATGATAAAGCCGAAAAGGCGAGCAGAAAGGAGGCAAATGATATGTGAATAAATGTGCGCGTCGCGCATTCGTGACGGTTGGAATGATGATGAATGGAAAAGGTAGTGGAGGAGAACTCGGTAAAGTCTGAAGCATAAATAGAGAAGAGGAAGTGTGCTTGACAAACCTTTATACGAATGTTTGATTCTTCTTGGCATAAGCCTGATGGATTGAAATGAATGATTGTTGGCAGTGCGGAGCGGAGGCGCAGTAGATCTATGGTAGTGAAAAGTAAGGAGGAAGGAATGAAAGAACTCTTACTTTTTTGTTCTATTTGCTTGATTGAGAAAAACTGAGACCAATATAAGAAGATGGAAAAAGAGAGACAGAATGAAGGAAGGAAAGAATGGATATTGAATGCGAGCGATGTGATAGAAGTGGAAGGGAGGGTCAGTAGTTCCGATAGTGGTGGGTGGAAAGAGGTAAATGTAGGATGACGAATGAATAAGTGAGTCCACGTGGGTGATAAGTAGAGAGTTAAAAAACAGACAAGAAAGGGAGGGAACCCTGGTAGGCGGTAAAAATGTGAATAACACCGTGTGTCGCCTATGCGTGACGACGGGGAGGTAGGTATTATGAGGTGAGAACGCACTGAAATAGAAGCTGACTAGGCCAGAGGTAGGGCTGGCTAACTAGAAAGTATTAAAAGAGCCTACTTAATAAGTGGTTTTAAATCATGTCGAAACAAAATTTGCGATCAAATATGAAGTTTTGGAGAGGGAGAGTAGAGGGGAGGAGAGTGTGAGTGGCTACTTTGCGTTAATTGAAAGGGGAGTAGTGGTAGTGGTGAGCACTACAGTGATTTCAAATGACCATGAATCTTGACTCCATCTGTACTTTTTGCGGCATAAATAGGTCACTTGGCCTTCAAATCTCAAAAGCAATGCTTAGGGTGCCAAAATGATGCCAAAGGATCTCCGGGGCTATAAACTTACGCCAACTAACCTTAAAATGAGGCCTAATCCCCTTATACGGGTACATTATTGCTTCATCTGAACTTGATTTGCACTGGATGCCTGACACTAGCCTCTGTCCCTCCATAATTAGCACTTCTACGTAGCCTGAGCCCATCCAGAGGTCTATTTTGCGTAACTTGCCATTGAATGGGACCACAACCCTATTTAGTGGTCCATTTCTACGCAAATTTTGCGTGGAATAGAAAAGACTTTTTTCATAGGTCTTTTACATCATTTATTAATGACGTTTTGGGCGCTTTTATACGTTTGTGCCAGTAGATCTTTAGCAATGGCTTTTATTAATGTGTCCAGGAGTTTCTAGCAATGAACAAAGGAGTGGTCCCGGCTCGTTTAGTTTTTGAACATGGTTATTCTTGTTACTGTGTTCCGTCAATTGTCACTGCAGGACGTTTGGGTCCTTCATCAACCCTCCCCGGTAACTGGAGAGTGCAACTTTGTACCGCGTCCCTGTCCGCTTACCTAGCCATCCACCTATACGCTGACCGACCGGCTTATCTGTCAGTCTTCTGACCCATCTGTTTTAACTCAGCACCCCCTCTCCTTCTTCTTCCATCTTCTCACTCTAATTCGCCTTGGATGGTGCATAAGGTGCGTCCTCTGAATATATGTGGGCCACTCACTTGTCTACTGGCAACATGGGCTTATCAAAATTGCTGCACTCTCGCAAGTCAGAAATGCTTGACTTTCAGGGATGTCAAAGCGGACACCTCTTTTATCCTCCTTCTATGCCTTCCTCACTTCTCTTTACCTCAACACGGAATAGTGAAGATCTGTCAGCGGCACAAACTTATTCGTTCGGTCGGTCAGTCAACCATCATTAATGGACTTATATGTTCTTTGCTTGGTTGGATGTCTAGGTCTTGATGGCCCTGATGTGGGCCCCATATTACTTACACCTAATCCGCCTTGTCTGCGTCCAAAACTTGTGCTCCTTTTTACAGATCTGGTGAGAATGGCGTGAAACGTAAAATGACAAGCGAACGCAATGGTGCGCTATCTTTAAAATCTGTTGCAGTCGACTCAGTATTGCGATTCTCTCTCCCTCTCGACCGTCTCTACTTGGCACTATTCAGTAGGACCACAAAGCAAAAATGCCTCAGTGGATAAGCTGATGCGGTTGAAGTGTGTCCGGTTGTAAAATTCAACTATTTCAACTTGATGTCTGAACGTTGTTTGACAGATACATCTAGCCCTTTGGTTAGGTGGATTCAAGTCTACATTGTAGATTGGTCCACCCATTTTTATCCTTGTAATTTCTTTTGTTTTAAACTTGGTGCCATCAAATTATTTTCCTTGTTTAGGAATGTAGATGTGGAGGCACTTTGCATGCATTCATCTCCATAGTGCAGCCAAGAGAGGTGCTTTGATGTCGGTAAAGTAGTGTGCGATTAAAAGCGCGGTGGAGAAATGTGGCTTGCCTGAGAAGGCAGACGCTAAGTGGAACTTTCATATGCTTTTTGCATTGCGGACTGCAGATGGTGAGGCTAGGGAAGCAATTGCGTTATACATAAGATCTGCCATGCTTACCTACCAACTTCTTCGAATTGGGTATGTGTTTACGTGGTCGAGATCCCACTGATCGCCTAACCTGATGTCCATTCCACAGCGCAGAGAAGCGTGCACTAAGGATCTGGCTGCTGGCCAGAGGAGACAGCCTGGCTGTGAATGTGAGTAACTAGGAAGTTGCTGTAATAGAGATCGGCAGTTGCAAACAGTAGCTTCTACGAATTTAATAGTATCAGTAAATTAGTGTGATGTCTTTTCTTTCAGCAATAATTCTGGTCGTTTTATAAAGTAATGGTTGCTGTCACTTGAAACAGACAGTGTCTCTTTTGCGTCACATGCATTTGATGCGTGCCATTCAATAGGCAGGGACAGTCAGTCGTCCTGGCTCGTGCCACAGACGTATTAATTAGGATAAGCATGAGAGAACGAAGACGAGACAAGTTTATTAGTCTGATGGTAGTTGCCTAAATCGAACCTGTGGTGTGGCGGTCGTGGAACCGTCAATGGGACTGGGTCTGCATTAAATTTGCCATTCACCCGCTGGGCTTTTACAGGCGACAATAACAACGCTGCATTTCACCAGCATCGAAAGTTGACTGTAAGTCGACCCAAAGTAACTGAATGCCCTTTGACATGGTGTATATCATGGTAATTGATGTATTTGGACCACTCAATCGCCTATAACTAGTCCTAATTCACATGGCCCTATCGACTAAAAATATGGAATACTTGCGCCCTCAGTTGCTTCCTCTAGACCCAAGGCCACTCAAGAACGAAGAATGTGTACCGTATAAAAGGGATATCAAAAATACGTCACTTCTTTTTGCTTCCTAATGTGCTCAGTCAAGAACATCGAAGATCAGCCTCTGGCAGATCTCACGCGTCTTCGATAAGACGGGTTGTTGTGGGGAGGCAGACGCTCACAATTGTTCCATCAGATAAATTAAATAGGTTCTTACCCAAACGCCTTGTAAATTGAATACACTTCGTATGGATGGATTTATTCCTTAAGATACCCTATAACGCCTAAATTAACATGGGAAAGGAGACATTAATGTAGCATATGGATTAATAATTTGGCTTATTCAGCGCTAACTGACAGAGGGATTTTCGCTCAAGGGCAATCAGTAATATTACTTGTGCACATTGAATTGTCGGTCTCATTTAAGGCAAAGCATTCTTCGCATATCAGAAAAAGTCTTCCTTGACGTTACGATGGTGATTTTGTGTCATACCCATTTTCAGCCTCCTTAATTGTGCAACTCCTTCCAGAGGGAGACCTGCTAAGGTCGAAATGTCTTGACTTCCTTCCTGTCATAGGGCAATGGCGTCCCAAATTAAGCGGCACAATTGGTCATACCAGCGTGTGCTGGCACTCTTCGTTTGCGGATGGCATCCTAAGGTGCTTAAATCGAGCGCATAAAGACAGCAAAGTAGACCACAACCGAATAAGTCATAATATTCCATCGACAACCAAGTTGGTGAAGTTTGCAACCCTCTAAAAGCCGCCGCACTGACTGCACAGTCGTATTTGGCCATTTAAATGTTCGAAAAAATGATCATTTTCTGTTATTTTCACAGTGAACGGTGATTCAAACGAGTACCGATGCCCTTAGTTGTTTTGATTAATTTAACTAGAATAAATGTCGAAAAAGTCGGTCTGCCTCAAATGAGAGGAAAAACAAGGCAACGAGAACATTGTATCTGGTGCCCTTGTAATGCTAAAATTTTTAACAGAAGAAAGAAATAGTAAAAACACAAAAATGCGCATCAATTCCGCAGCAGAGGTTACTTTATAAAAGCAGCCAAAATGAATTTGCAGCTTTTTTACAATGACCAATGGGTAGATCCTCTCTATCTGTGTAGCACATTTGACTGAATTCAAACTCGTAGACTGCAGACGCACTTCGCGCCCTCGTTCTGGCACTTCTAAGGCAATGGATCCTCACTCTCGACTTCCGCTCAGTAATGTAAACTGGTATCGGATGTAAGATTTCGGCGACCCCACGTTGGTCATTCGGGGCATGTATTTTTAAATTAATGCGCCCTCTGCAAGGATTCGGCAATGTAAATGCGTAACGAGACAAAGTCGTTATGCAAAATCAAGTGTTGTTGGCATTGATGGCTCTCTGAAAGGCCACATATCTCTTCTTAGTTCTTGGAACTATAAAAACAGAGTGGTGCTACGGTTGCGAGGGCGGGGTGATGAGTCCATCTGAATGGCTGCTAGGGAACTGGGTGACTCTAAATTAGACGTACTCGCAGCCACTTACCTACCATTGATACACAACTTAAATTTACGTGGTTCCGTTCCATCATATAGTGCTGGAGCGTCAATAACTCCCTGCTGTCATGAGTGTCGACGGCAAATTGATCTAGGGTGGAGCGAAGGAAGGTTAAGAAAGCAATTGCTCCCTCTAGCAATACCAGGCGGTTTCGCAAGTTTTCCTTAACTTTCAACTCGACGTAATCTTATCTTGACTATCCGATCTTTGTTAATTAGAATGCGCCTGCTTTGAGTGACGTCTGATGGTGTCATAAGCTCCCTCTAACGTTGGATTGCTGAGACCAGTGCAAGTAGAAGTGAACCTTTGAAGCTAAGTGCGCACAACAGCCGCGATGTTAGCTATGTCGCAGTAAAGAAAGCCTCAGTATCGTCTTCTGTGAGCTGCAGACCCTCCCATACGGTAATTCACTTTCACGTGCAAAATTCCTTCCACACTTGAGCAATCGATGATTCGTAAGGATCGCATCAGGACGTATCGATGTCATTGTGGTGGTCAGTTGAATTCACGGTTAGTACAAGTGCCTATCATTTGCATTACTTGTTTACTCAGCCTATTTAAAAGTTGTTCCAATTTCAGGCGACGCGTTATCGCGCGTATGAAGCCTTGATGTTGGTGCATCGTATACTTTCCACGTTTCACCATGCGCCATAATCATTGCAAGTGACCCAGTCCGTTGAAAGCTGCATGAAATGGCGAAAGATTGCGCTTGCTTGCAAATAATGATGTGCTGATGTGTAAAGCGAAGACTGGATTGCATCTGCAGTTGAAGTCGCATCCATTACTTTACTGCACTCCAGCCCTTCTCACAAACCCATAAGATTTACAATATTTGGTACTGACAAGAAAAGAGTAGCATGAGTTAACAAATTGAAATAATATACGCCTTAGAGATTGGAATCAGGTGGTAGACAAAGAGCACCGATCGCAGGTGAACGGATACTTATTGTAGTTGCGAAATGTAGCATAAAATGGAAGTCTTGTTTCTACGCCACTCAACTTCGTATATAATGATTCGGACTGAGTATTTGAGCAGAGATGGAGATAGCAATACCTCAAGCTATGTCTTTAGTCTCTCATGCAATCATTAATGCTGATAATCAATTTTTCATCTCATTGATGTTAAGAGCAGCGTCTTTTCAGGTGAATGTTGCCTTTTCTTTAACCGAGATCGACAAATTACACAGTGCACTTGAAGTCTTAAAGCGAGAATTCTGATCTCTTAGCCTGATGGTGCAAAGAGACCGGCCATAATGAAGACAACTTAATAAGTCTACATCTAATACGGGAGAAATGCACAAACATTTCTAAAACTAAAATCGATTTCTACGTTATTACGGGAAGGGCGTTGAGGAGAACTGCATGTTTTGCGATGGGAAAGTGAGGAAACCCTTTGCAGGGATGGCTTGCTCGAGTGCTTTTCTATCCCATTCGAATGACGGACTCGTCGTTGTCTTATCGACCGGCAGGAAAAGACGATGATGTCTGTTTTATTTGGCATTTTTACAGTGGACTAAATATAGGCCTTTACGTGCAAACGTTTTGAATGGCGTACACCATTCAATGCATAGACATTCCTGCAGTGAAGGAGATGAGCGCTTTATATTCCTATGCTCCAACAGCAACCTTATATGTCCTGTGATATCACAGTGCTAAAATAGCACATTAATTGTAATTGATCAGAGAGGTGACTACGTGAATACCGCTGATCATATATCACACTTCTATGAAAACAGTCATGCTCTATTGAATGGCGAGAAGTGCGAGTTACGAGAGTTACCGGTTTAGCAGCTCTCATGCATGGAAACATGCTATCAGCCCTCCTCGGACTGAGAAGGCTATGCTGAAATAAGTGCATGAATGCTGGTGGCTGACGTGAGGGGGTCAAAAGCTGCGTTGCACAAAAGAGGAGTTGATTTTTTAAAAGCGTCAGCCACAAAACATGCAATGATTGCGTCAGTAGTTTGGTCTTGCATCCCACAGTCGTCACAATCGATGGATTTCTATGCACTGTTTGAGTCACTGTGAATCCATTCACCTCTACGGTCTCGGTACTTGCGTGCATCTTCTCTTATGTTAGTGCAAATTACAAACTTAAAATATCACAGCTTATAACAGGGACAGAAAGTGCCGCAAAACTGAAGGTGAGGGCTATTATGCTGCAGTAGGTGTCCCTGCTATGGAATCCAGCACAATCGCTCACATAGCTCAAGAGTGCGTGAAGTCACTGTAGCGTCCTGAGGCTCCCTTGAGGCAAAAGAAGGCGGAACACTAAGGTAGAATGTATATATTTAACAGACAGAGGGAAATAAGCTGCTGGCATGGCTCGCAGGTCAGCCTCCGCACCTAGGACAATATGGCCACCTCTGTGATGCTGACTAAAACTGATCGTCCAAATAAACAAAGTATTGTAGCCACAGTATGCGTATGAATGCGCCGCCTCTATGTAAGCCAAGAACAGTCCCTTTTATGGGCTCACATGATTTCATTACATGTTTGTTGGTTCACAATATGTGCTTCAACTCTGCCTCGCTGTGCTGATAACTTCCATCTTGCATAGAGACTCCTCAACAATAATGGGTAAGATGCCTTCGGTTGCTTTGATTTGAACACCAAACGTAAAGTGAGACACAGAATGTAGTCGTCGTATAAGATAGCTTAAACCCAGCAAATGGACAGATTAGTATTGCTTGGGTCAGATACTGTAATCAATTAGCTGCCCGTCAAACCACGAACACGGGTGCTTCGACTTCCCCACAAGCTGAGATCCATGGTAAAATCGATATTTGATTGCGCAACTTTATTCATTTTGACAGCTTGCTTATGTCTGTCAAGCACCTCACTACCACTGCCACAAAACCGTCCTCTTATGCACTTAACAGCTCACATTGATGTTTGGCTATTTCAAATTCTTCTCAATTGCATAGAGACATGTAAGAACGCACCGAACCACACAAGCTGAATTGTCCCTGAAACGTATAGTCTAAAGCAATCAGTCCTTCTACGGTACGCAGAAGAACTCACCTTAATGGCCCTCTTCTTGGCCTAATTAATCTCCCCTCCATTCAAACCCATAACTTTCTAAACTTGAACCCAGTACAAACCATTGCCGCCACGGTTAGTGCACGCACACTTGAATGGCGGTTCAAAGAAACAAGCGTATTATCAACTTCAACGCTGTTGAGAGCGTGACTATACCACGTTCGGAAGGACGTGATTCATTCGCAATGGTCTTTGTCAAATGCTGAACCACTACTTAAAACCAGCCAATAGAGGTACCCGTTTGATAGCACTAAAATAATTCCAAAATTATGCTCTCATCACCACCTGTCGAAATGCCTCAATCTACACACCAAAAGGCAGTAGACGTGTAGTTTTTAAATGGCATCTTATTTTTGAATTTTTGTATAAGGTAAAGAGCACTTTCGTTCGGTCTAATTGGCATGACTAGCCCTTCCAGCCAATAAAATTTGAGTGTCAGAATACTGTCAATGGGTTCTCAAGTCACTTCCACTTTTAAAACTATTGCGCTTTAACTTGCCGTTACTTAGTGGAAACTCTTAATGAGTCTCTAATAACAATTCAGATACTTGTCGATTTTCCTTAGTCTTAAATAAAAAATAATTGTGTGGGAGAAATTAGGCCTTTTATCAGCAAACAATGGAGGAATCATAATCTCAACGCATCAACTTCAGTAAGCTTGACTTGTACAAACTCTGGAAATTATGCACAGAGGCAGCGCTGAACCGTTTGAAGATAACAGCTGTTAATCAGAAGCTAAGCTGATTGTAAGCGGACAGGGACTGTTGACGCCTCACAAGGCACTTTTGGAAAGTACGGAACAAACCAAGGGGACTAAATAGCACCGCAAAGTTTGGTCACAGCCTGTCACCTACGCAGCACACGCTTTCCATCAGATATTGTGCTTTGGGCATAATTCAGTCTAGCGGCTTTCGCCCGTTTACATTTACGCATAAGACAGTCACTTACGACACACACTGTGGTCTAGAAGCCCCACTACATCAGAACAAACACTCCCAACAAGTTGATCACGCTTGAGATCAAAAAAATACACGAGCTTTGTGAGGGTCTGCTCAACAAAGCACAAAGCCAACTACACCTCATCCTGTCATTTGGCCAAATAACCCATGACTAGGCGATCTTCCTCTCCATTACACTCTAGGCTTCAAAAAGCTTTCATACACATCTCAAACCCTAAGCAAACCCAAGGGATGTTCTAGCATGCTTCATTTTGACTACATCCGGCTAAAAATACCTGACTAAGCCTCTTCCTACTTCGTCTTGGGAATCAACTACGTCTGCACCATCATGATCGTGGTCAGCGGAAAAGTACGGCATGGTGGTGTAAGGGGGACACTGGCCTCGGATGTAATTCTGAGTGCAAGCCTCTCTGGAAATCTAAACCTGAAAATAACATTGTAATGCATTCACACAAGAGTCAGTAAAATGGCGAATAATAATAATAATGGCTAAGGCACCGACTGAATTCAGAATAGTTCGCTCTCTAGTCATGTGGGTTTGATTGTATGCAGGGACTGCACAACTCCAAATTTTAGTCATCGCAATTTGTGTTTTGACAAAGGCGATAGGTGGACGTCGCAACTGCACCAACTTCATCCAGACGGAACAAAAGGAATCAGTGTGATGGCGATGAGATGGGGTCAGTCTAATTACTCTCACTGGGCTCAAATCACATAAGCCTAAACATCATCGTTACAAAGAACACTTGTGCTGGCATCTCATGCCAATAGCGGGATCCCTTTATCAGTCGCTCGATTTACTCTCCCTCCCTTATTCATTTTAATCTTTTTTTTCTAATTCCATTAATTAGGTTTTGGTGTAACCCGGTCCCATTTATTAAAGCTGACCTAAGCGGATAATAGCTGACGGCGTCAAATCGTCCAACGTTCGGTTGAATTGGCATTAAAAATATGCAAATTCCTTAATGCCTTGAATTTGGTTGGACACCACATTAATATTAAAACAAGGAATTGGAATGTTTCAAGGCATACATGCTCAAATGGCACGCACAAAATGTGGTAAATTAAGGGTTATGTCAGGCAAGCGTCACTTACTTGGCGAATAACGATGGTGGATAGTTCTAGGGTGGTGGTTATAATCAAGCGCAGATAACTGGTCACTGGTCACAGTATCCAATGTCCATAGACTCATAATTGAGGACTGCTTGCGATAGCGGACGGTTCTTCAAGACACCGCAGTGTTCTGAGACCAGCGCAAGGGAATAAGGTGCACTTTGGCAATATGGACTAGGGATAAGGCCAAGCAGTCACAGTGCAAAGCCCATGTAACTTTTCAAAACTTTTAGTGGTAAAGGAAAAGTAGCTATTCTATTTTCCATGAATTTATTAGCTCCTACTAAAATTTCAAGATGTCGCAATACGTGACTCTTTTGCCCTGTATTTTGGAGTGCCGATATTAGTGATGCTTTAAATAAACGGATCATGTTAGGGGCTAAATTGAGGCTTATTGAACATTCTCAGAAGCGCCAATTTATGTTGTTGAATGCATGGCATTCCAACTTTTCATGTTAGTTTTTTAATGAAAGCGTTTAAGAGTGTATTTTTGCTGCGTGAAACCATTTTACTTAAGGCAAAGTCTATTCTGTTTTCTGCACAAACAAAAGTAGTCGAGTCAAAAGGGAAGCTAGTTCTCTTATTGTTTGGTCAACAAATGCGCATAATGCGTGGGACAAGGAGATGAGCTGTGCCTTACCCGTCGCTCACAATGGAACCACTGCCACAGTCAGTTCTTTCATGCCACCAGCAGTGTATTTGTAGCCCAGCTTTAATTTAATGGTCATGGGTCGGAGTGGATGACGATCGCAGTAGTCAGTCAGATAATGGTGACTAGTTGGAAGAGACACATAGCTCAACTTCATTTCTTATTACCAGTACTGCGTAATAACTAAGCTAGAGTCAGATATTACGTGATAAATCGGCATTGACCTTCGCTTCGCCGTCAATTATTATGCCTTCCACTTTTCTGGGTTGTAAAAAACCGGTAATCCACATTAGTGCCACTCTGAGCACTCTCCATTGACTGCTTGATGCAGCCTTGCGTTAATTGCAAGATCACTGAAGGTGGTGACAGTGTTCCTGTCATAGTATGCTGCAAGTAAATACGCGTGCAGCTGTTTGAGACGGCCACGGCGTCATATATTAATGCAAATTAACCCACATCAGCATCATCTACATCAAGTCGTTTATTTGAAAAGGACCATTGCCAATTTGGATCGAATCGGGCTAGTAACAGCAAAAGGCTTTAATTTTGGCATGTTTTCTAAAACGATGCAAAGACACACATTTCCCAATTCGTATTAGTTTAGTCAGCATCTTAACTAAACAAATATAGATGTATATACGTGTCCATGATTATGATCACCTAAGTCCTATATACTGTTTCAATAATGCCTTTTTCCTATCATTCGCTAACCACACCACAAGGTACTTTAATATTTTAATGCATTATGCCCCCGAAAACCACAGTCTAACATCTACATGTCTTCCATTAGTGATGAATACATCAACACAATACCATTCCCACTTACAAGAACGTGCAGCCAGAACTTGCACACATCCAAACAGATCTAGTAGCACCTGAGAATCTTAGTTGGTCGTTGGGCTTTGCTGATTGGCTGGATATGAGAAGTGATTAGAACTGGATGTTGATCGCCTATCGCATAAAAGAGGCTTCATTTGGATAGTTTACATCAGATTTTGCGTGGTGATGTCTCATGTGGGTCTGATTAACTCTACCTCCATTGGAAGACTTTGCAAAATCCCTTTCACATTCATATTTTTGCTAAAAATTGCTGAGATTCACTATTAAGTGTTCTGTTTTAGGAGGAATCAACAGATGATCGACTAATTCAAAACCTTCCCATTCAAACACTTAGTATCCACCACAGAGTAAAGGATATGAAATGGCTGGACGGGTACCTCTGCAGGATACTTTTCTTGGCAAAGCCGGAGATATTACCTCTTTTATTTGATTACGCAATGGAGCATTACAATAGCGAAGAGGAGCTATTTCGTTGCCGAGCGTCGGAAGTGTTTTCTGCTAATGCACAAGCTCCGATTAGCTGTTTGATCACCACACCATGCCGTTGCACAAGAATGTCGCCATACGGGATGAGACGCTACAAATGCGACTTGCCAGTACTGCATTCTGCCCCCTCTACTCGTCTCATCTTGGATGTGTCTAAGGATGTCCCGAACTTTTCAAACCAGTGGCATCCATTTTTCACGACAGTGGGTGGCACCACACTGGGCATGTATGAATGGTCCGAAGAAGGCGGAGAAGGAGGAGAAAGGATGAAGCTGAGCGATTACGAATGTGTCATTTTATATCTTGATTATGCGGATTTTGAGCATCGGGATTGTGGACACCTGAAAGCCCTAGCCAATGGCATCTCGTCAAAGCAAACGCTTGTTGTGACAGGTTCGATGTGGCAAACGTTGGATCCCCTCCCAAACTTGGACTGCATGCAAAAGATGTTCAAGGCCTTAGGTGGCTTCGACTTTCTCCCTTTTTTAAACTTACCTGATAGTTGTCGCATTTGGTGCAAACGGTGGCAAAACGATTTGACGATTGATTTGGTGGAGATGGTACAGTGGGCGTGTCTCCATATCATATGGAGAAGAAGTAGAGGTTTACACGCTCAAGATTGCTTACGAATAGTCAGTTTATGACGGCATTCCATTAAGTGTTTAAAGGTCTTTAAAATAAATATTATACAATGATACTTGAAAAGACCTACGCTTTTTATGTATGCAGTGGGTGGATTCAGAACAGATTGAAAGTAATTTAAAATTGTCGAGCCATAGATAACAGATTGGCTAAGCGTTATTATCTTTGTGAATGCGTATATGTAGGCTATAGTGGTATCTTTGTCTCTAAGATTAGAAAACTTTGATTTTGGTCTCTAGTGACGAGCTTTACGCTCTATAAGTGTTGTTCGAATGAGAGGGCATCAAATTAAGGTTGGTGAGCGTTCCGAGTTAAGGTGCGCAGTCGTAATCATAATAAAAATTCAATTCGAGTCCGAGGCTGACCTCAAATCGCATGAGTGTCAAGGTTCAAGTACCATGAGGTTGATTTTTTAATGCGAATCAGGGTAGCGTCCTCTTAACAGGAACTTGACAAAACTGTGAAAGTGAGTTTGCTGGTTTCTTCCGCATGAGCAATCAAACATTTTTAACATGTGCATGGCTCAACTGCCCATGTAAGTGTTGCATGCATATTCGCAATTAATCTTGGGGCTCATGCGCCATCTTGCCATCATGGTATCACATCATCAAGAGAGTATTGGTGGTTTAAGTGGGATTTGGGAGCACGACAGTCGCACACTTCATTGCGACATCATCCTCCACGTATAAATATTAGTAGGGTGGCAGCGTCTACTTCATCTGCAGCCACAGCCACGTTCGACGGCCGACTAGTCAGGTCTAAATTAGCTGTCAGCCGAATTGTTAAATGACTGAGAGCTGAGCCATCCACCTGAACAGCTAGCCCCCCATCTGACCGCCAGCTCTCATGGATATATTCATTGTCACGGTAAGGTGTCAGAGGTCGAGCTGTCTGTTCTACGTCCTCTGAAGGTACATACGCACCACCAACAGCACCAAGAATTTAGATCTCGGAGCGCAGTTGTTTGGTTGAACCGAACCATGGGCAAGTTTGGCAACTAGACAACCGTTGCCAGCCTCCCAGGCACAAGAACGGCGAGCTGTAACGCTGGACGTTATTAATGTGGAACACTATTTTAGGCGAATGGCCCACATCCTCTTACCGCGACATATCAGTGACCACAGAAGTATCCAGAGGACAAGGAATATCTTGCGACTGAGTGACTTGCATTGTGCAAAGGAAAGTGAGTGCGCTTAACAATGCAATGCGGCTAATAACGGCGTGGATGTGCATGAAGGCGATGGAGCCTATGTGATTTAGTATGCTTGTACAACTTTTCTAGTTTCCAATAATTATACGATGGCTTTGTGTTGCGAATAACGCAATACTGAACCACGTCACGAATGCATGACATAACTTTCGACCAAAGCCCTTCATTAGACCTTGCTGCATTCACTTATTCCTTACAGATGGTGCAAAAATCGTTGGCGTCTGCTGTTCATGCAGCCTGTCCCTCGTCAGACAGTTCGATTCTTCTTGCGGATGAGGTGGCATGCGTCTGGGTGGATGCCATATAAGTTGCTTTCGTATAACTGACTCTATGGAAGAAATCGGATCATTAAATTTAGTCCTAATGTAGTGCCACTTGCAAACATCTTGAATCGGTTAAATCAAGATAGCGAAGAGTTAGAACCCGCCTAGTTGAGTAAGGTAGCTAGACTTTGGCTCACATGTTCCACTTTTGGCTGGAGAGATTTTGCGGTTAACTGATCAAACAATTACAAGTGCGGGATGAGACCTAGCTTCTCACTGACATTAGAGGGAGCTCCTTCTTCCATCCATCTCTTTGTCATTCCTTCTTTCTTACCTTCTTTTATGTCTTTCCTTCTCAAAATTCCTAAATTCTCTTCCTTACCTTCAGCCCCTTGCAACCTGCTAGTTGATGCCTCAGTGGTATCAAAGCAGAGAGCAAAAATCGCACACGCTAACGGTTCCTCACGCCTACTACTTTGCAAACATGGCACCTCTAGCGGTAACTGCGATAAATCGTGGCTACATTTTGCGATTAAGCAATAACTTTTGCGAAGGCGAAATGCTCTCAATGCAATGGACACCCCTACACAGAGTGCGATGCAATTAATATTAGGTAGCGAAAGGGACTACTCTCTCTGAGAGAATGTCTCTGCGAATGCGCTTAGTCTCAACGCAGCCTGAGTGCTATCGTAGCACACGAGTGAGTGAATGCGTGTAACACATTTGCGCGAATAAGAGAAGCTAAGGCTAGGGTCTGGCAGTGACCACATTTGGATTGACACCGGCTGATTTCCCTGAATTCAAACGATGATGGTCAATTATCCTATGCCCCAAGATATGTCGCTATAAATGAAGTTCCAAGGGCATTATTCTGAGTTTTTCTGTTAAAACGCTTAAATCACTCATCAATGCAACAAGATAGGCAACCAGTACTGTATTCATCCAGCAGAATCACTAAATTTAGGAATATATGCACTATTCCCGTCTAATTCCATCCAAGCTATTTTTAATGCCACTAAATATGAACCCCATGTTTGAATATTCAAAATCTCTTTTGATGTCTCTGACCTTCCGTTGGAAGGCGATGCCATCACGATGACACAACGTCGTGCTGATCACTTAGTGAAGCCATTCCAAATGGAACCTCACCATGCTTTTGGTTTGACTTTTCTGGTTTCGTTTTGCCGCACACGTATGCGGTCATTTCGATTGCAACTAGACATATGCATGCTTGAAACCAAATAGCTGTTTGGCAATCCAGCTTAAACATCTTCCTGAAGAGAAGTAACTGCTTTCAGTAGTTAACTCTACTAAAATTAAAGGCAAACATTGCGGCCATTTGGCTCCATCCACTGCTTTTAAGATATTCTCACCATTGTTTGAATAATGAAATTGCATTATCAATAGGAAGCACTTATTCGGTCTATTGCACACTGGTTTATGCAAAATGACTGTCAAGCCTGGTTTATTCAGTTTGCTATGCTATCTATCCCATCCACCACCGGCCATTTCCTTCACACTCAACCTGAATTTTTAGCCGCTGCATCTAGTAGCCTGCTGTTTTTCTGCCTTAGAACGGCTTGATATTTTCAAATCTCAGTCTAATTTTTTATCTCATGCATCCAGATTGTGCGATTCGTATTGAAGCTCCCAAAAACCACAGTTCTCATTAACAAAGTAAAACAATATTACCGATATTTCCTTTGACATAGGAGATTTACCGCACCCATGCAACCGAAATGATTCCACGCATGTAGAGCAAGGTTGTCCCGAAAAACCGCTAATGTATGCACACGTCCCGTTCATTTTTGGGGTCAACACACATGTGGTCAATTCATGACTGTGCTCGTGGTCCTACTCTCCATCACCTCCTCCACCTTAAATGTCGTCCCCGCAACGGCACTAAATGATGGCATCACACCAGTGGTGTTTCGATTTCTTTGCCTAGATTTCCCTATCCAGGATAAAGTCTTAACACTCAGAGATACCCAAACAAGTTCAGAATCACTTTAAAGAGCATTTATGCAAGTCGTAACTAGTCGACGTTCCATTTCCAAACCCAACTAAAGCACAAGGACAGAGGACAGCCGAGTTCATTTTGCTTCCATCAAAGTGCATCCGATGCAGAGATGCCGCAGAGAAAGCTGTGACACTACAAATCACCATAGTCGAGCGCTGAGGCACCAGACACTGAGGAGCACAGCTTTTGTGCGGCAGACTGCAGGCTAACCAGAAGTAGCAGTTTTGCCCAGAGCGGTGCGCCGACTAACGCGGTTGGCTGACTAATTGATGTCAGCACCATTCGTACATTTCATTGGAAGGCCTTCGCTTGCATTTGTGAAACGAAGTAAATTTAATAAGTTAATGGGCGACCTTCTGCTTGATGCTGATTATCAAAATGAGCACGAAAGACTACACGCCTCTTGGCAAGTAGATTCACGAGGTATTGGAGATACCTAAGTAGATCTTTGCATACCTCAGTGCCTCTAGATATGATGGTTTTAACTATTTTAAAATTTCCAACATACCCTTGAATCGGAAGCAGTAATTTCATTTGGCGAGGCCGGTTGAAGCTTATTGTTGATAAATTTATTTCAAGCCCACTGAGCAAACCCATAAGCAATTGAGTGTTTAGCGGATTCGAGGAGTTTTGATGTGCACTGTTTAGATCGCGAAAGTGGGTATAATAGAGCAAACACTTGTGCACTAAATAAGTCCAGGCAGGTTTGACAGAACCCCACTGGTAGGGTCAAATAAAAAACAATGCATGGTTCTTGTTTTCGTCGTCCTCGCATCCAAAATGGTCCTCGGATGAAAGTATCATTTTTCACTCAACACACCAAAAATACCAAATAATTTTTTTAAGTGCGGCTATCTTGAATGAGTAGCATTGACAGGGCAAAGCTTTGGAGTCTGTGATTGCAGTTGCGTGACTCTCAGCCTGCAATCTTCGGTAATTTATCAGTATTTAGACCTCGTTATCTCCGCTAAACATTCATGCAATAAGTAGGTCTTTCTTTATAGGCTGAAGAATTTATGGTCTTAGAGCAATGGATTCTAAAATTACGAACGTTTGTTTATTCTAAAAGGCACCAAAATGGGTAATTTGCAAAACTTAACTTGGAAATTTCATTTACCGCAATCTATATATACAGTAATATTGGTTGGTTTTGATGAAGGAGAGTGGGTGTGCTAACGTTGGGTCTAGATTGCGGTGTAGGTGACCGTTTTGAATCGTGGGTTACGAAGCCAATGCTGTTGTATGAATGAAAATGGAACATGGGATTAAAACGGTTGCTCGGTTTCCTTTTGAGGTGATATCTGTCGTATCGGTTGAAATGCAAAAAGTGAGGGAAACTTCTAGTCTTTACTCGTGCCAAATGGAATAACCTTTGAGTGCTGCGGCGTCACGCCCTGCCACCTCTTTGTGCACTTCTGTTGCACTGCATATTAATGATCCAGTACTCCGTGCACAGGCAGATGACTAGCATTGGGTCGGTGAGTAGGGAGTCGATCGTCAATCAGGTTAGTTCTTCTTCTTTGTCACCATCCCTACCTTGATAACGATTTGCAGAAACAAAATTAAGATTAACTGAATATTATTGGAAATGGGTTAGGCAGCAATAAAAAGGGGAATACTCTATCTCCCCATCCCAAATTACTTCGACCTGCGCGCTCACGACTCGCCAATGACCGCGCGTTTTACAATTTACTGTCAATATAAGGCGGTATCCAGGCTACCGAGTGTTGTGGTTGGCAAGTTACCGCAGTAAGATGCTTTAATCATGGCAAATTTTATAAGCTTATCTACGATTGAGTTCTGTTATCTTTTTATGATCATAGCATTGAAGAGCATTCATCCTACATTAGTCGTCCTAACTAGGATTGCATTGCACACCTCTGCCATCTTCATCGCCTTCCAGGTGCTACTTCTTTTCGTTAGTTGGCATGTAAAGCAAAAATGGACGGCCACCGACTGAATGTTAAAGTTGATGTATGGTCCTTCGAGTCCCAGTGAATGAGGTTTTAGCGTAGTGGCACGCGCTATACAAGGCTTGGTTCATTTATCAAATTTTGATGTGTTTAAAAAACAGTCAAAATTTTGACTTGCTTTCATGCAATAAATTTTTTTTCTTGTTGGATTCATTTTAAGGTATTAGGCTCAAGTCGCTTTAGATCGCACGCATAAAGAATTACATAGATTACTTTGTGAAGGCGGACGCCTCACTTGCCGCAATACCACGACTGTGCCAGTGAGGCATAAGCTTACTGCACTATGAAATCTTGCTGGATAGCACAACTGGGACGTTGACCTTCCTCTGTAGAACTCTGGAAAATATTAAACAGACCATCATTGACACAAAAGTTCCACTCCATATTATAAGGGAATAAATCACTGGAACGTAATCCGCCTTGTTACCATTCAAATCTTGTACTTCTTATTGTAAGTTTTGTAAGGCCGATGAGGATCGTGAAATGACTAGCGAATGCAATGGTGTACTGTCTTTAAAATCTGTTCTGCAGGCAAATCAATTTCGCGGTTCACCTCCCCTTCGACCGCCTCTACTCATTGCTTTTCAGCAGGACCACAAAATTAACAGGTTTGAGTTGGCAGAGAGACGTGTTCAAAATATGCCTGACTGTACAATACGCATCAAACAGCGTATTTTCATTAATCTAGCGCCTGTTTTGCCTGTAAAGACTGCATTTACTGATCGCACTTTAGCTTGTTGCCTGAACATTATTTGGCAGAAACAATTAGCCATTTGGTAGGTGGTTTTAATTCTGCACTGTAGCGTCCCACCAATTTCTAAAATTGCAAATTTGGCATTGAGAACTGTTTTCCTTGCTTAGTGATATAGATACAGAGGCATGTTGCATGCCTCAATACCCATAGCATAGACGAGACAGATGCTCGACGCGGACGAGTGTGCTTGAGTAACGAATTCACTTTGTAGACCGGTCTCAATGTTGTGGTGTAGATATGTCGGTAAAGTAGTGTGCGGTAGTACAGAAAGGAGGCTTGCTTGAGATGGTGAATGTGAATTAGAACTTTCATGCGCCCTTTGCATCGCCGACTGCAGATGGCGAAACTGGGAGGAGCGATTGCGATTTGGGCATGTGTTTACGTGGTAAGGATCTCACTGACCGCCTAGCCTAATGTCCATTCTACAACACAAAGAAGTGTACAAGAAGGGTCTCAGTGAGTTTCTAGGTCGTTTACAGCTAGCCAGAGGAGACAGCCTGGTTGCGAGCCTAGGTAACTAAATGGTTTCAGAGGCGCCAAGCTGTAGCAACTGATTGTCTGTTGTGTATCTTTTCGTTGTGAAGGCAGATCAGTATTTGCAAGCAGTTTGGCTTCTAAGCAGCTAATATCATTAAGAAAATTAATTTTGGTTTTTTGAACCCTTCCAGCAAAGCATCGTCTGATTAAAGATAGCAGTAGATGCTGACTTGAAATGGGCAATTGCTCCATTTCGTCACGTGCAAATGACTCGTGTCACTCAATAGGCAAGGACGGTCGGTCATCCTGTCTCGTGCCGTAGATGCATTAAATAGGATAAATGGAAGCGAAAAAAGACAAAATAAGTGCATTAGAATGGAGGCAGTTATCTGAACCGAACCTGTGGTGTGGCGGTCATAGAACAGTCGCTGGGAGGCACATCTTCACGTCTGAAATTCAAGATCACATGAATATTTGCTGATTGTATCTCTGCCTTGATGGCAGGACCAGAAAACGAGACCAATAGGCACTCAGCTCCTCTGGGCCTCAAAGGAACCATTCATTAACTTCACAGCACTTAAATCAGTAAGTTTCCAGTGTTTCGCTGCTAGGTTTAATAAGGCTAAGGGGTGGGTACAATTCATCCTCTACATTATCACGCAAATATTTATAGAGATTATTCATTCATTTCGTATTTGCGAATTGCAGCAGGCTTCTATTTCCAGTTAGATTTCGTTTGCGCTTACGTAACTAACAGTGTCAACATTTCCATCGCAACATACTGGATTTAATTTTTGCCTTCATTTCGCTGTGTAATCAAATTGGCCTCTGCTTTGCAGCCCCACTTGCTTCGATGCTGGCTTATTATGTGCCAAATAAACCTTAACCACATCTAGTTGTGCGTGTCCCTCTGTTGATTAGAAGCACCGCCGTCAGGCCTAAGGTGCTAGAGTTTGCATTACATAAGCTAGTGTTGTACTTTAACTAACTTGCCAAAGAGGTTTGTGAAGAGAACTGATGAGGCGACCGTCAAAACAAACCCACATTTTTTAATGTTTCAAACTAGCAGCAACACCACATGTTCAGTCAAAATTGCGTATGATAATTTAACCGCTAGTAACTTCCTCTACCTCATGGATACCAAGGCTACAAAAGATGTGTCAAGCAGGCAAATAAGGTACAGGCTAAGGCGTTTACTTTGTGACAGTAGCCTTCAGAACCGAATTATGTACTTTAGAACGCAGAGGCAGTCGAAGACTAGAATGGTTCTGTCAAAGGCCATTAACCTTTGCGGAAGCAAACGTGTTTTGGTAATCTGTAACAAAAAAAGGCAAATTTAAAGATGTTAAATAAACGAGGATTCAAGCGATCAGAGGAGAGAGACGCTGATGAAATGAAGCATCGTCAGAGGAAAGACCGTTTAAAGAACATCTTTCGAAAGCATTATTCGCCTTTTATTTTATCAGCTAGCCTTGCTAAAGTGTGGATGTTCTTTGAAAGACTCAAAGTCGATAAGAAAATCTTTACTGCCATACCTTCCTGCAGACGGACAGGATTGGCACAAGCGGTGAAACATAAATTATGAATCGGAATGCGAAAGTGAGGCAGTTGGAAGAAAAGATTGCAGTTAAGACATTACCAGCATAAATAAACTTTAAAAATTGTTTTCGACTTGAGGGAAATTCTATTCCTAGGAATACGCCTCAAGAGTCAGACGCCATCCTGATTTCAGCTTTCGCGGAGCTACTCGCGAAATACTGTCGATACGAAAATAGCCTCACTACAGATGGGTGGATAAAAGAACAACTTTTTGGCCGGAAATTGCTACTTTTTTTGTCTGAAACATATTGAAATTTAACTCATTTTCTAGAAGCATTAGCATAGGGTTATTTTGATTAAAGATGTTTCTAGCTGCTGAAGGACACCAAGTTGTAGCATTCCGAACAGTGATTATGATTTCTATGATAATTTCGATTGTGCTAATTATTCGTTTCCAGAAGAGACTGAGAATGCAACGCCAGCAACCAACGATGTGTTCTACTCCCTGATAACATTCTGAACTCCGACTGCCAGTTTCTGCCACCTGGATAACACTGAGTCAACGCTTTATAATCACTAGGCGCCAACGCCTGCATTGTGCCTCACCATGATCCATTTACCCTACCCGTCCATCACATGAGTATAGTTGCCCGCGTGCGTTTCTATTTCGTTTATTGCAAATCATTGACATTAGAATTCTCGCCTTCTTTAGCCTCCTTTTTGTCACTCTCACCACGACACCCTCTGCCGAAACCAACCTAACTTAAACCCATCTCTTCCTTTTAAATCATTATTCCTGACCACTTTTGATGGGATCTGCTTGCTTCTCATCCATTTGTTTATGGCTCACTGCTAACTCGCACTTCAACCTCACCCCTCAAATACAATTGCAATTCTACTGATGTAGGCAAGACTGGACTGTAACCATCATGTTGCCTGCTTTAACTTAGCTCCAAAAAATATTTGAGGTTCATAATTCCTCTTCTTGATTCGTTTTTGAGGTACTGCTTGAGGTGCCCATTCACATTTAGTCGTATCGAAAGTTTTCGTTTTTTGTAGTCTCTGGTCTGGTGAAACTTCCTCCTGCACATTACCTCATCCCGTAAGCTTAGCTTTTGTCCTTTTGTGCAAGGCAGCCAAAGTGTAACAATAGTATGTATCCACCTTTTCTTAGTCAGATCGGGATGCACAATACCCCATTTGTTGATTGCTTTCCTTTAATAATAATAAAGTTTTGTTAGGATTTCGCCTTATGTTCACAGTTATATTCGCAATCCCTTCGTCAAACAAAATTAGGCCTACAACTGACCAAGTGATGTGAAGTAAAGGACTGAATGTTCTGCGACATTCATTTATGCAACTGCCCAGGACACTCCAAATTAAACCACCTTAGCAATACATCGCCTATGATGCAGAAAAGATTGCATCAGCACTGCTCTCCCCCATCAGTGAAGAAGGCAGACGAAATGTGGTCGAATGACAGCAGATTAACTGACTTAGTTCAGATATAAATTATGCAACAATGGTTAACCAATCCTGAGAAAAGTCCCCACGGCTTCTTCCTATAGAACCATTGCGTTCTTTACTTGCATCTGCAGCTTTCAGATATCAATAAGTTGTCATTGGCTTTACGCAAATAACAGTGCTGTCAAATATGCGCAGAGGGCACTCACTTGTTAACAAGAATAAGTGAACCTGCAAGATTTGGGTTCCTCAATTAAGCCCAATGAAACTGCGACAAACATTTAAATAGTTTCATCGTGATTATTTATATTTACACGCTCGTCTATTGTGTTGGCACACTCATCATATGATCGACAAGACACCAACCCAGCCTGAGCGTTGAGGGCTGTATCATCGGAACCTAAACATTATCAGGTATTCAGCTTCCGCTATGACCCAAGGTGATGCCACATGTATCCACCGATCTAATATAGGATTCCATTCCGGTAAGCACCAGTGCATCATTAACTTGTTGTATTTAAGGGTAGTGTATTCAGACAAATATTTGTGTCGAGTGGCAGCAATGTATTTTGAAGGGCTACAACAATATCTTACGAATAAGCCGGTTTAAATCCCACGCTTTTGTATGTCTCAAAATTCTTACAGATGCTGAAATATTGGTAAAATTGCAAATATTATTGCTATAAAGCAAGGGTGAGTGTGCTTACTTTGCAAAATGCAGTAGTTAAACGTGCAAACGCACGTCACTTAGCTCAGCACAATGAGCAAATTTGAGTGCAGTCACTTGCATCATTTCCAGAAACTTAACTCTAAATCCAATGCAAAAAATTTTTTAGAGAAAGTCCACTTCACAATTGTTGATGAAAGTAGATATTTCTACATTAATGACTTATAAAGTGCATAGAGTGACTCATCCAATTTACACGTTTAATTAAGGTTAGCACACACGTCATTGAGACTATGCATGCCATTGTAGATCATTCTTCTCTTTCCTCCTCTTCCCTTCTTCCACCCTTACTAAAGGAGAAGGTTGGTTGCCTCTAGACACTCATACTATTATAAGATAGGACGAGGGTGTCTCAGGTTCTGGAGTGCAGCTCCGTTGGTCCGCGACCAGATTGAAATTGTCCTCCCGCCTCTTGCCTACAAACACAATTAAGGAACATAAGTACTACAATCATATTTGAGTAATTCAGATTCGTTGTATTTAAAATGATGCATTAGGCCTTAAGTAAATAGTTCTAAAGTTGTAAAATTGTCGATTTTTAGGCCACTATATGCATTACGCCCATCTACACTAACTCGAAGCTTGATACTTCCACCCAAGGGGCCGAGCACGCAGATTCAAGCACTCGCCATGATGCATAGTTGGGTGGGGGACGTTTGTTTGCAGCCTTTCCGTTGTGGGTGGAGCATTGTGACGCAAAAGCGGGTCGGTGCTCTACACATACTAGAAACACTTGCGAGCAATGGAATTCATTCGCAGTTCCGATTTCCGTTCACAATTTAATTGTTCCGCAAAATTCAAGAAGGACATAAAATTAGTTCTAAGCAATTCTTCGTTTGAAATAATTCGTATTTAGCATTTCTAGAGTAATCGAAATCAATCGTTTTGGTTCTTTGAGTTCACCGATGCCAAATAGTCTGATTGGTGGTCTGTGAATGTGAGCTGTTATTACTTCTTTTAGTGAACTCAAGAGATGCACGAGGAATTCGCATTCACCTGCGACGTAATTACACGATGACCGGTCAAACGCATCTAGAATTCGAAAGCAAAATATGGGACCAGTCTAACCTAAATGAAGTCGGTGATCTCCTCTACGGATGTAGCGGTTATATTTCGCAGCAGTATCCTGCTACTCGCATTGAGAATTTAACACTGAACGACTTCCATACCCTCCCTAATCGGGTCCGGCCTTCCACCTTTCGGATTGCCTACATTGAGCAATATGAGGGATGCTGGTACTATGTTGTAATTTTTTAGTATGACCCCTTTATATGAGCTCAGAGCGAAATATATTTGTATACCTTTTAATGCGCTAAATTTTGCTGACATGTGAGGCTTTAAGAATGGGATGCTCATTAGCTTGAAAGTAGACAGCAGTCTCATTGTCGTTTTAAGGTTTAACAAGCTCTTAAAAGTTGCGATTTCTTTGTACGTCCCACGACATCGCAAGTCAGTATTATTGGTGATTTTCCACATCAAAGCTCGCTAGTCGTGCACCATAGATGGGCGATAGCGTTTCCACCATGTGACCCAGAGCTGAGGCTGGCTCAGGTCACAGCGGTACGGCTGCGCATAATTTGCCGACAGTGGAGTCAAGTATCCCGCCCCCACCATTTCTTGATTACATTGGATGGCGTTGGATGGTCCAAGCACCGAATCACAGCAAGTAACTTTTGTTATTCGTCCAGGTTATTGGCGTTTGATTAGGAAAACTATATTATTTTGCTATCGGCTTTAAGAACGAAATCTGGATATTCATCGTCTCGAATTCGGGTACATTAGCAAGTGCACTTATTTGCCTCACAGATAGAAGGATTTCCAAAAAATGACAAAAATAACGCATAAGAAAGAAAAGACAAGCAGATTCGGTTAATAGTGGAAAACATGAGAACCTCCGAAGTATGATTGGAATCGGCCCTTCAAATGCTGTTAGTAGTTGAGATCACATCCATCCAGAATACAAAACTTAATTAGGCTTCTAACTAACCTCCTAATTGAATCAAATTGTCCATGTTCGTTCATTTTCGTCATTGTAGTACTCGGATTTTTTTAACTTGGCAAATGCATTTTTGTTCCAGTAAATAACTTCATCTTTTGTGAATCACTAATGATGCGCATTGCTTTGTGTTTTTTGCGGACCACATTAGGTAATCTAGAAAATTGCATAATTGATGGAAAAACTCTGGGCAATGAAATCAAGGCGAAATAGCGGTGCGATTTTTTACTAATCCCAAGTCGTCTTCTAAAATTTACAATTCATGTCAACTGCAATTACCCACGACGCTATTTTCGATGGCATACGACTGCACGAATTAATGAACATATATACCAAAAAATTTCAACATAGTTTTGGCATCCCTCATATTGCTCAATGTAGGCAATCCGAAAGGTGGAAGGCCGGACCCGATTAGGGAGGGTATGGAAGTCGTTCAGTGTTAAATTCTCAATGCGAGTAGCAGGATACTGCTGCGAAACATAACCGCTACATCCGTGGAGGAAGGCACGGACTTCATTCAGGTTAGACTGGTCCCATATTTTGCTTTCGAATTCTAGATGCGCTTGACCGGTCATCGTGTGATTGCGTCGCAGGTAAATGCGAATTTCGCGTACATCTCTTGAGTTTACTAGAAGAAGTAATAACAGATCACACACACAGACCACCTCGATGAACTCGAAGAACCAAAATGGTTGCCTAAAAATTTGCCCGAAATGCTGAATACAAGTTATATCAAACGACGAGTCTCTTGGAATTAATTTCATGCCCTTTTGGATTTTGTGGAATAATTAAATTGTGAACGGAAATCGGACCTGCCAATAAATTTCATTGCTTGCAAGTGTTTTTAGTATTTGTGAATCACTTACCCGTTTTTGTGGCACATAAACTCTTTCCTTTTTTCCAGCTACTCTTCACCTCCACCTTTCGCTGTGGTCATGTCCTCCGTCAGTGTTACTAATCGTTACGATTGTGGCAGTCCAGTAGCAGAGGGCGAAGGCACGAGCGCAGCCACTGATTCCGAGGCTGATGGAGGCTATCTGCTCCCGAATGCGACGCCTGAGTTGGTTTTTCTAAATGAAGTGGTAGCTGTACTAGGCATGCCAGTGTTCATTGTTTCTCCGACTTCGGCTCTTCCTGGTTACCCTTGGACGTCTACATTACAGTTTCCATTTTTCTGGTCGGCACTACTTTTTCTTGTTACGTTCGGCGTGTATTTCTTGTCAACAGATCATTGTTAACAAAACTAGTGCTTGGATTTAAAGCAATAAAGGTGACAGAAGGGGGCTAAGGTTGAGGTTTCTGTTAGGGAATTGAGGCCGTGGGTAGCTTAGACGGTGCAACAGCTACTACTGGGTGAGGTCGCTCTACAGAAGATGGTACACAAAGACCGTCGAGACCTTGTCATCATGTGACTGGGGTGCCGGTGGTGAGCTCACTGGGGGAGGTTGAGGAGGACATGAAGGCATAGCAACCAGCGGTGCAGGTAGGGAGGAANGCACGGGTGAGGTAGGTTTAATTACCATGAAGCTAGTATTTTAACGCAAACAGGGTGACACACAACATTTACAGGAACCTGATAAGCCTGTGTGAGTGGGTTTGCCAGTTGCTTTTGCTTGAGGCGTCCAATATTTTAGCATGTACTTGGCCCAGCTGCCCATGTAAGTGTTGCATACTCCATTTGAACATTATTTTGGAGTCCATACACCAACTTGCCATTCTAATGTCACATCATCAGGAGGGCATGTGCATCGGTGGTTTAGGTGAGAATTAGGATCGCGACAGTCGACCACTTCATTGCGCTATCATATTCTCCACGTATAATTATCAGTAAGATGTGACGCATGTTGGCAGTGTCTGATTCATCAGCATTTACGGTCACATTTGATGGCCAGCTAGTCAGGTTTAAATGAGCAGTCGGATAAATAGTTAAATGACTGACTAGCAGGACCATCCACCTAAACGGCAAAACTCCCAACTGAGCAGCGGCTGTCATGGGCTCATTCACTGGCACAGTAAGGTGTCAGAAACAGTGCTGTCGTTTCTATGTTCTCTGAAGATACATACGCATTGCCAACACCACCAAGAATTCGGATTTTGAAACGCAATTATTTGGTTGAACCCAACCATGGGCAAGTTCAGAAACCAAGTATGCATTATTAACCTCCCAAGCAGTGGTGGTGTGCGTTCGTTTTTTAACAAGAAGGCGATTCGCAACGCTGAACTTGACTGATGCAAGACACTATTTTTGTAAAATAGCCCGCAATAATCAAGCGTCACATAGCGGTGACCAGAGAATTATTCGGAGGTCAGGGAACATCTTGTAAGTAAGCGACTTGCATTCTATATCATGAAGTGAGTGCGATCGACAATCTAATGCGTCTACCAACGGCGTGGGTGTGCATGAAGCCGATGAAGCCTACGTGGGTAGTATGAGTGCACAACCTTTCCACAAACATTACCTTTCAATGCCAGTACTGCTTCACGTCACGAATGCGTGGCACAACTTTCGACCATTGCGCTGCATTAGACTTTGCTACATTCAATCATTCTTGAAATATTGTGCAAAAATCATCACCATTCGCTAATCTGCAGTCAGTCCCTCATCTAGGCAGTTTAATTCTTCTAGCGAAGGAGGCGGTATGCGTCTAGATGGATGCGAGATGAGTTACTGTTGCATAACTGACTCTATGGATGAAATCAAGTGTTAACTTTAGTCCCATTATGGTGCGACTTGCAAACATTTCAAATTGGTAGCGGGTGACCGATCAAAATATCAGAAGAGCTGATGAGGCCTGCAAGTTCACTGACATTAGTGGAGGTCCTTTTTTACTTCCCTCTCTCCGGCATTCCCTCTTTCTCACATCTATTCATCGTGTCACCCCCTCCTTCATGCTTAATGGGAAGAAATCGCCCTCACACGTGTTGAGTGTGCTTATCCCTCTCAAGGATGGCAGGCGCGTTTGTGCATGCAGTGTAGTTAAAAGCAATGGAATGAGTTAAGGATGGGAGAAATTGGCTGTACGTGAGGTAGAGATGGAGAAAGCATGTAATCGGAAGCTCTACTCTCGTGTTAAATTAGTCGCCTATGCGCCAATAATTAGGGAGACAATCATTAACTTCCCAACCATACTCCCTGAGAATCAGGCGTCACCCTTATTTAAGCTTTTGTGGAGTTGCTCACGAGGTCTTATCAATGCGAAAATGGCTATATTACAGTAAAGCGTATAAAGGAAAAAATGTTAGGACGAATTCGCCATTTTTTGCTCGAAATTATTGGGTTTAAACAGGTTTATTGAAGCATTGGCACAGAGCTATTTGGAAAATAAATGCTTCAAGCAGTTGAAAGGCATCAATTTGCAAGTTCCCAAATAGCGATTAGCGGTTCAGTTAATGGTTCTCGCAGGAAAATTTTTTCGTGTGCGATTTTACGAGAGTTTCCGATGTGCTGTTCATTCGTTTTCAGAATGGACTATGAGCGATGTAGTGGGATCAACTGCGCTGATATGTGGCCGTCTTTGAGGGCTTTCACAATTCAATTTCTGCACTGATTGAGAGTATTATATGCGATTGCTCACTAGCGCATGCACTTTCTTGGATCAAGGCAGCTGAATTGGACATACGAATGGAAGCAGTTTCACTTTGCTGCATTTGCGACATTCAAGTAGCTGCATTTTACACGATGCCTATGAAATAAAGAGCTCGCTGCGAAGTTAACGACTACTGCTCCTTCCACCCACCACCTCGTTATTAACTTAACACTTTCATCGCACTGACTTAGACAGGAGACTGAAATCTCTTACTTACTGGGCTGAAGTTCTGACCTCTAGTTCATATATCACCTCACTCGCGTGGCTATTCAACCACTCCTTCCTACACATGTGGATCCAATTGCGGCTCAACGGAGAGGCATAGAAGATCCGCCATAAACATTGCAAAATTACCCATTTCTCATTTACCTAAAATGTCATCAATGGGGATAGCGGTTGGCAATGTGACCTCTCATCTCGCCCTATTTGGTTTACCCACCCCCTGTAGAGCTGCTGCCAGGTTCATGATTGGTTCCCTTGAGGCACAGAACAGTTGGCTGTCCGCTAGCCTTGTCTTCCGTTTGTGCCATTAAAACGAAAATGCAATTAGCAGAGAAATGGGTAATCTTGTATTCGAATCCAAAGGCACGCATCTTAGCGATTAGTCCACAGCCGTCGGAAGTTGCATTAACAAAGGGTGGTGGTGATAACCGCTGCAGTGAGTGGACAAGGGATGCGGAGGCAATTGCGCTGACCACAGCGTAGGATGGAAAGTTGCAGACACATGGCGCATCACCATCAAAGTCTCGTAAATACTGCGATTCGTAGCCTAATACTAAAACGACGCGTGGAACAAAATTTAAAACAAGGTGCTGCGAATGAGTGGCACAGACACTAGCAATGGGTTCAAGAACTAATTGCTGGTACGATGCGATTCTTGTGTTTCGCCATTTGACTAAGTTTGGAAGGAGATTCGCATGAGGACGCAACTCGCTCGATAACAGGACCAGCAGCTCACAGAAGAAGAAACTACAACATTTCTAGTGCGATTTAGTTAACATTTTGAATGATGTTTGCATTCGACCTTACGGGCTTATTTCTACTTCTACCGGTATCAGCAATCCAGCGTCGTGTTAACTGCTATTGAATTGTTCAGTATAAATGAAGTTGAATCGCAAGTCGATGTGCACTTTGGAAATCGCGATCAAGTCCCTGTTTGGTAGTTCATCATTCCTACAGATGTTAAATGTGGCTGAGCGCTGGTGCTACCATCAAGTTTCACTCTGCTGATGGACACCTTTGCATTCTAAACCTATTTCCTTCCTTCATTTCCACACTTTTAAATCTACATCACTACACCATCGATTGTCACCACCAACTAGAGTTGTTGGCAATCTCTAGCAAGTATCTACCATGCTTACTCAGCAATACTATGCATGAAGCTCATTAGCTAGTAGTATCATTGCCAGCTATCGAAAATTCATATTTTCCGCATGTCACACCTGTGTGACGCGCAAGTTTGAGTATGGAAATCAGGATAAAATATGTTAATCTGGCAGACTACATGTCGATATTTAACTGCAGTGCAAATGTTAATAATGATCGGACACAGAAAGTGGGATACTAAGCCTTATTATTTACGAAGAAATCCATCACCTGGTGGAACACTGCTGGAGTGGTCTGCTTCGTCCACGCACATCCTCGTTTTTGACAAGGCACCTTAGCCAAAGAGAGCTAACGAAGGAACTAGAAGGTTGACTAATTAGGTCAGCAGCTTAATGGATGGCTGGATGTACGGCTGCAGTATTGGCGCCCTTCTCACTTTGGGTGGGGCCTTCGTGTGGTTGTTGAATATTTCAGGCCCTTATGGATTCTTCTGCCATTTGTAGAACTAATAAGTCGCTGGAGGCGTACTTAAGAAAATGGACAGCAGTGCGACATCTCACCCGGCCACATATATTCCACCCACCCTCTCTTCAGAGGCTCTGTAAAGTCCATGACTAAAGTCTTTGAGGCACAGAGAAGCTGTGTCTACTGATCTCGTCTCCCAGTCGTGTCATTAGGACGGAACTACGAGCTGCAGATAAACAAGTAACCTTGCATTTGTACAAGAAAATGTGACGCTCATCGACCACTCTACAGCCGCTAGACCCCAAACGGGGTCTTCGTTCGCTTAGCTTTAGCTGTTGTCATGCGTCTGTGGCACGATCCAGCATGACCGATCGATCTTGCCTGATAAATGTCCATGTCACATAAATGTGGCCCAATGAAGTAAATGTAAATTTCAGGTGACAACAAACGCTAACGTTAAAGAACGGTTGAAATTGCAGCAGGGGGGAAACATTGCTCATTTATCAAAACAAAAACATTTGATAACTGGAGGCCAGAATGTTTGCAAACATGCATCCGCCTCCACCGCGAAAAGAAGCTCAAATAGCTAAATGGTTACAAAGTTCCCAAAGACGAATAGAATGTCTCTATAACATAAAACTTAAGGAGATTTTAGTCAGAGATGACAACTTTTACAAGGTCAGAGATCGTTGTCAATGCACGTCATCAAGTAGACTTTCGTCCTTGGTCAGCTGTCAGCCACCAGGACAACCACTGACACTCCTTTTGTATACTCCTCTGTGTAGTGGTATGGGTATCTGTTTAGACCCCTCAAACACATGCTGAATCGACTAAGTCAGTGGTGCCAATTTCTAATAATTGACTCCGTAAGGCTTGAACTGCCACGCAAGTATCATTTGAGGTGAATGGAAACAGTAACTTTGATATAGATCAAAGTCGCCTCCTCAGGCAAATCTCCTACTTATACCGCGATTTCATTGACACTCCTTTGCCAACAGTTCTTCACCGCCACTTCGAGCATGTAGGATTTCCTTAGTCCATGTTTTAAATTAACCTGATTTTAATTGAGCAAAGGTGTGCGACCACTCATCAAGGTCCGTTCGCTTCACCCACCCTCTCTGTAGAGCCGTTGCAAAGATCATAACTGAATACTCTAAGGCAAGAAAAGCTGATTGCTCACTGGGCTTGACTTTTCGTTGTGCCTTTCATACTAAGATACAGCCAGCAGCAAATTTGGTGATCTCGAACTTCGGCTACCGACGTGTGCCTTCCAGTGACCAGTCTACGGTCACCAAACAGCACTTTGGGTCCGGGTCACTGCCACCACTCCAAAAAACTTGTCTGTCCCTGTTCGCTTATATTGATTTTATTTATTGCGTCTGAGGTTCAAGCCGACAAAACTAATCGTCCTTGCCTGATGAATGACCCGTGTCACACATATGTGACACAACGGATTGGGTATCGGAAAATTGAATCGTGTCTCGAAACGAATTATTCAGAATTAAGTTGACGCGTAGATCCCAGGCAACGCCGCACATACCGAATCTGGGAAGCATAGCTGCTTCATCTCCTCGTCTATCAAGAATCCGATCATTTGGTGTCTAAAATACAAGCACTATCCGCTCCTCCATTGCTACACATATCCCCATTGTAGGCATTTGACCTCGAAATTCTGACTTCACTGAACATTGAATGAGGAACGCATGGGCAGTATGTGGTCCCTCTGTGGTGCTAGAATGGCACTGGTAGTCAAAGCAGGCCCCAACTCCATGGTGCCGAGCGTTTGTGATATCACTGTGGCTAAGCGCACCCAAGCCATCTCTGAAGTCAATGAAAGCCGCGAGTCTGCCATCGCGTTCCCTATTGACACACACAGAGGATGGGGCATTGGTAGCTTAGGTATGGATCTAGTCTTGGGATAAAGAAGAGGCCCGATCGACACTCCACTTGCCCTGCCTTCTCTCGCGGACAGTCTGCTTCTCCCAATATTTGGACTACTGAACATATCGGACAAGCCTACGCGTCCAAGTATTCAGGTCATACTGAGCGAAAAGTCGTCCAATCGATCACGCCGGCATTCGCCGCTCACAACCACACAGCCACTGAGAAATAATGGTTCAGCGCCCACCGCCTTCTTGCAGAAAGCCAGGGCATGCTCGCTCTGCAATTCTACTACTTTAACCACAGTGGAGGACTGTGACACGGGAGGCTAAGTGTGTCCATTGAAGTGGATGGCGTTTACCAATAGAACGCGCATAATGCAATGTCCAAGAAGACGCAGTTGGATGAAAACACTTCTATTAGGGAAGAGAGAGGATAGGAGAGGGGAAGGCTTGGTGTAAGTACATGGAGAAATTGGGGGTGGGCGGGACAGAAGTCCTTAAAATGTTCAGTGTCTAATGCTAAGAACTGCGCAATTGCGACTCCCACAACCACAGATTACCGGATTCAGAGGCCGCCTTGTAGCACCACTTCTTTTGGTAAGTCATTTTCTTCTGTGTAGGCGCAGGCAGCTCGATATCCTCAGCACATGGTTGGCTAATCGCCGCAACCATCTGTGACGGTTTTGACCACCTCCATGCACAACGTTGCTCATATTTTTATCGTCGCTGCTTTCGTTCCACCACGATGTCTTCTTCAATCTGAAAAAGGAAGAAAAGAAAAGGAAGATGAGAGAGGACAGGAGGCAGAGGCGGAAGAAGCAGGAGGCGAATAAAGTGAAATAGGTGGGTTAAAAAGTTAGAAGTTAAAACCGACCAACCTGCCAACAAACCAGACAACAAATGAATGGTCAAAGGAGAGCTTACTGGGCCCAGGATACAACTATCCACCTGGTCGTCTGCAAAGTCGCGTACGGAGAGGAAGATTGATCAGCTGTGTCAACAGGCCCATACACACAAACACATGCGCGTACACATAAAAGCAACACATATTCTCACCTGTTTCCGTGCCACACTGATCACGACAACGATCTAGAAGGACAAAGAAAGGAAGTGGACAACGGTATGCACACACAGTGGGACAGACCGAACGAACAGAGTGGAAATGGATGAGCAGGGAGAGAAGTGCACCTTCTTACCCGTTAATATGGACCACCAGGTAGAGGGACTCTCCACAAGGTGGGAGATGGATGTGGAGAATGGCATGGAAAGGTGGGGTATGAGCAGAACTATGCAATACGAAGTGGAAAGCAGGTGGTCAACGGTTAACTAGACGCAGACAGAATTAGGCCGCCGATCATGGAAGACACCATCAATCCGTTGCAGCCCTCCGATGAAGTCACCTCTGCCTTTCTTACACTTGTTCTGCTTCAATAAAACAGAACAAGACAGGTTTCAAATGCACCAAAGTTACAAGTTGGAGGAGTCTTTGCATTTGCGTTTGCTAGCATTCGAGGTTAAATTAGAACCTTATGTAATAACTAGAGCAACTCAACGTCAGAAAGTGGATAGCAGAAGCGATTTTTGGAAAGGGGCAGTAGACAACGCACTAGCAAAAATGCCAATTGCTCGTAATGTATTGCATGACTGAAATTATGTATCGTTGTTAGTTGCTAATCTCCGAAAGGTACGTCGAGATTCAGAAGTGTTGTCCACACTCTGCGCGCCTTTGACTCTTCACAGCGAATCGCCTCAATCTCAATCTCCACCTCCTCAGCCTCCATTGACTTCTTACCATGCAGCAGCACTTATTGTCGTGCCATCTCGAAAAAGTTGGATGTGGAGATCAGCATTCTACCCCACAATTAAACAGGAAGGAGGTAAGTGACTCCATGCGCATGAACGGTAAAGCGAAATGTTGGTTGTGGAAACAAAAGAACACAAATTAAAGCGTGCGGTCCTCATTAGTGTGCCACAATGCAGTATCCACCTAATGGCAGTCTTTTCTACTAAAATTTTTTGAAGGTGGAATGTTATCGCTACTAAGTCGACGCTCAGAAGTAGTTGCACGTAGAAGTGGATACTTGATCAGACGTTGGCCGGAATAGAGGGGTTGTAGACAGATGGAGACAGCCAAAAGGAGAAGGAAGGGGCGGAGGAGCAGGATGAAGGAATGGGGAAGGCATCTGTCCACATTCGTTTTGAAAATGAGGGCATTCTGCCACTTACTCAACAAGATGGCGCTGTTGGTTCATAACGAAACGTCGTAAAAGACGAGATCATTGACGAGCAGTGAACAAGTTCTAAGAAGTAATTTGGAGCGAGGGAGGAAAAAGAGCACCCGCCTTCCCACCATTGTGAAACCAACTTGCATCACTTCTCCGTTAGCCTCAATTCTTTCGATGAATCCATGCCGACGCAGAAAATGTGGTGAAGAGAAATCCGCCCGTCAGACGACGGAGTCACTACAAACTGACCCACTTACCCACACCACGGACTGTTGTCACCCTCCTCACGCACCCTAAATACTCACTAACTGCCATCACACCACCACCGCCACCACCGCGTCCAGAATCCAGAAGCCACGTCAACAAGTAGCTCCCCAACTCCAACCCGCACTGTCGCAAAAGCCAAATAAGCACACTCACCAGGGCAGTCGATTGCCGCACATTTAAGAGGTGAAGCTATTGCAGCATATACAAGGAAGAACAATGCGTCACAGAGCAAACACTTTCAAAGCAGTCAAATTTTCCGGCGGACGAGATCTCGCGTCGACGCCTCCCATAGCAAGAAAGTAACGCTCCCTACTTTGTGAAGTAGGGCTCCAGCAACAACAACGACGAGGTCGGGACTTTAGTGTCACAGAGGGTCGAGCAACAGCAGTGGGGCAAACGAAGAAGACAGGATCGATTTCTCCTCTACTACTCCTCACGCCCATCGGGTCACAAACGCCGCAACATCTCGCAGCAGCGGTAATACCAACAGTAGGAAGCAACGGCGACGCAGCACCTCCTTCTCATCACTCTCCCTCCCAACCTCCTCCTCCTCTATTTCCTGCTGCGCCGACCGCCACTTCAACGCTGACAGTCATCTGCAAAGAAAGTCAAAATCCTATCAAACTAATAGGTCTCAGCTGCACACTTCTTTCTGACCAGACAATCAGCACCCAAAGCAGCCAGCAGCAGCAATTGTTGGTAATTGTGATCAATGGAAGTCCACTACTACTACCACTGTTACTGCTACAGCCTTCCACGCAGACACTTCTGAGTCGCCGAGATGCTGCCCCATTTCTCTGAGTAAGACAAACAAATAAACAAGTAAACAACCAAACATAAACTCATGTTGAAGCTGAACCCACGTTCAGGAGATCAATGAGGTCGGACTTCCTACACTACATCATCGAGAACTGGAATTTCAGCTAACACGGTGGAAACCAATCCATGCTCATTCGAAGAACAACCAGAACAATCGTAGTCAACAGTTCAAAGTAATCTACAGCAGCATAGGAGTGCGTAGGAAGGGAACTGATAAGCAGATACCCATAAATAAATGGGTATCTATCAGTGAGAAAATAATGAATGAGTAGGAAACTCTTAGCAAAGGCAAAGGTCCATTCATCAAATTAGGCCTCATCACTCAAAACTCATACCTATTAAAACGCCGAACCATTTAGAAACGACCAAAACAATTTCGATTATTCGCTAGAAGTGTTGCGCAGTCAAAACACCAACTCGAGCGTGTGGTACGAATGGAAAACAACGAGTTTTAGAGGCAACTGCAGCTGCTTCTTTAACGCTTTTTATATGTAAGCAGTTAAAGGAGGCAGATAAACAGGTGTATATGTATGCACACAATGGGTTGTTAATCGCAAGAAAATCTTGAATAAATATCAAGCAGCTGGGTTGGTTACATCTCTCCTTAACTAAGGTGCGCATCATTATTAGAAATCTATCGTCAGTAGAAAAGCTGAATACTTCTATAATTATCAAAACAATCATAATTTATTGCCTGAAGCATTGTAGAGTGCAAAAAATGCAGTTGTAGTTGGAAAACAAAACGCCCTAATTGTCACATTATGAAGCTTTTGCGTTTACTCTAGCAATTAAAATTGAAAATGAAGCGGATCGGTATTAAAATGACCCAAAACCACAAATACTAAACTTGTGACCAGCAAGAAGCATTGAATACCTACCTGACCGGTAGGAAGCGACGATCCCTAAAATGCACACCACCTACGCGCTCAATATACAAAACTAACCAAACACCTCAGTACTTGCTTAATAAAACAAACAAGCTTTAAATTTTTTTGTGCTTTATCCTTAAGTTTAAGGCTGCTGCTGGTGCTAAGATTTGTCTTCGGTGTTATATTTGAAGAGCAAACATATAAACGAAACAAATTACAAGGTATGCAGCAATGAGAAACTAGGCAGCAAATCGTAAAGACATAAAAACAAATGAAACTATTTACAAACAATGGGCTGTGAGCTGTGCCAATCACATGACGCGTGCTTATCTGAAGGCACTCATTCGTTGGCTACCCCACACTCGAGGAAATGCCGCACAGCACAGACTTTGGTGTGGACAGGTTTGTATGTGAGCAGTGGCGTGAACAGTGGTGACAGCTCAATAGTGATGTGTGGACAGCACAACTGCAGTGCCGTAGAAGCGCCAATGCATCGACTCCTAACTGACAGTATATTGACGCACGTAAGATCTAATCAACAAGTTAAAAACGTTCTCTTCAGTACCTATTGTCCTCCTCATCGCCCTTACCAACAGGAAAATAGTTTTGTAGAATTACACAAGACCCCGCAAGTGTTCCCAATCGACACAAATTAGTGATTTCCATATCAGTGGGGTAATGCCTAACAGAATTAGTGCTTTGTAGCTGAGACAACAACGCCAATCAATGTGTCACCTATGGCGGCACACTGAGGTGGCAGTCCTCTCTCCGATTTCTTCAATCATAGCTGATATGACGTCAAATGCGAATGCCACTAACTTAAAATTGTAGATCGACGAGTGCTCCACATTTTTGTGAGGAGGATTCTGCTTCCCATCTACTTCTAAACCTGCAATGCTTTCCTACAGTTGAGATTTGGTGTTAAGTGGAGCGCGCCTTTCAGTCCCTTCTCTTTGTATCCAAAATGCCCTTCGCTGTGCCAATCTTCAACTAATCCTGTGTAAAGTTGACAGGCAAGTAAATAGGTGAATGAACAAGTAAGCGAATGTGGTTGGACGCAAAACAAGTTAGCTTCAAGTGGCTATCAACACGCAGAGTAAATCCAAATTTGGATGAAACATGCACCACCATACACTAACGTGTTATTAACCTCACTGAGATCGGTTGTGCGAACCCTCGCGCAGGAGCCCAGTCTGCAAAATCGGGACTGATCAGGGTTAAAATAGGCCCAGAGAGGCAAAGCCTGGGTCTCGAGAACCTCCCAAACAACACTCAATTGAATGGACATGAGTTATTGACTACGCACTAATGATTGCTTGCCCTCATGACTGAAATCAAAAGATCTGCCTCGACCTTCAGAAAGAGACTTCAGTAGATTCGATCGCTCAAAGATATGGTGAAATTCTGTCATCTATCTTTAATAGGCTGACACCAAAACTATTTAATCACGCTACCTTTAACAAACTACACACTATAGGTAAAGTTACTTGGGCTCTACTTATTCCCTCATGAGTAGACTGACGAAAACGGGTACAAGTCAAATTACCAGTCGGTCTGCAGTTTTACCTTTGATCGTACAATCATGGGATTGCACCACCCACTAATTTATTGCTATTTGCTCGTAAGACAATACGTTAAAAGTTACAGCTAATTTGATGCGAAGAAGATATTTGAATTCGTGCTTAAAGTACTTAATTGAAGTTGGATGAACAAATATGATTTCATGGTGTAAATGTGAATGTCTTACAGGATACTCTTCTGCATTTCATGCTTTAAAAGGCAAAGTGGTAGTAACTTGGCGACTGGAGTGGATTAGAAGATTAAACGCAAATTTGGATATGATTCTGGAGTTTTCGGTTAAGTTGCATGTCCACATGATTTGTCCAGGTAAAATTGAATATTATGAATTTAAAGAACATTAATAAATGCGATCGGCTCAGCTGGAATTTCGCAGCATGCTAAAGTGGCAAGAAGCGAAGGCAATGAAAGCGCAACTGGGAATACCGTGGTGGCATTAACACGCATATAAGCAATTGTGCATACGTGCGTGACCTGTTTCGAGTGCTAAAGCCCTACGCACGTGTCGCAAGTTGCCCTCTTACATCACGTGGCTACACTGTGATTCGCCTCATTCCTGCCAGTGTGTGTGGGTTTGTGCTTCCCAATCAATCAACTGTATAATCCGCAATTTCTATCTTGTTCATTGCTTCCCAATTTATATCTCACCATAGTGTAGCTGTCAGGAATCTTCATGGTCTTCGAGTCAGTCTGTACTGTGACGTCTAGCAAAGGTAAACACATCCAGAAGACGTCAATTTTGAAACAAGGTAAAGGGTACGATGCATCTTATCTGATGAATTTTGGTGTGCACATCCACCGAAGTGGCTAGAGCAGACCGTGGTACGATCAGATTACTCTGACCTCTGGAAGAGCTCTCTCCTTGGCCTACATCCTCTCCGCATCTCCTCTATCTAATCAGCTGTTTTGCTTTTGACTTTGGAGGCAAATGAGCATCAAGTTTGAACAGTCGGACATTCTCGAACAGTTAGATTATTTATCAAATCTGAGTCTTACAAGGTCCATGAAAATCAAATGTGCAAAATCGAGATGCCGAATGTCCCGTTTAAGTTATGAATACCCTACTTATTATTCAAGGAATTCAGAGCGTCAAGCGACTGCGGCCTATCACAAGCACACTCACTCCATTCCTTTAAAAGTCAAAAGTTATAAGTCATAGTAAAGTGTAACTAACATGTTAATAGACAGTCTAATTACTTAGTTTGGGATTCAAATGCCAAGGATTCGTCAGATTAAAGGCATTTTTCAATTGATCAGGTGCGACAGAAATGCGGTAATTACTGCGACTTCTGGAACTTCGCTTTAAATTTTGGATTTGACTACACCAAATCAGGAAATGTCAAAAAAGAGGATTAAAGGGCTCCAAGCGGACTTAGTTTTGGCACCCTCTTAATGTTATCTTTGATTAGAACCCCTAAGAGACAGTAAGCAGACCCTGTGCTTTAACCTGAAATTGCTGGAAAAATTAAGGTAAATCTATGCACAAACAAAGTTTCTAATCTGTTGACTGCAAATAGGTTGCCTTTTAGTAAGGTGGAGGAAACCAGCTCAAATGTCATTTGAGGATGCTTGGTCGTTCCATTCAGCGAGGCAGTAAGTGTGGCGCTGACTGATGGCCATCACTGTAATACTTTGATTATGCGTTTAGCACTTCGATGTGGATTTGCGGCTACTGAAGCCTCCGTCTCTACTTTGGCTATTGGCATGGCTAACGAAACATACTAGTAGCCTTCCTTAGTATCTCACACTTAAGAGAAGACATTAGCGTGACTTGCACGCCTCTTTAGAACCATGAAGGCGAGACAAACAGTCCCCAATGGAACTTTGAATCACCAAATAGCGTTTGCAGAATGAAAGTTCAGTAAATACTATGAGCGCGGTATTTAGAATTGACTACAGCAAGGCAAAAAATTCCGTTCTCTCTGGTTAAATTGGACCAAAGGAGAGGGCATTACTTCGCCATCCATCTACATTCATTGAACAATGTAGACAACAAATTGTTTTTGCTATTAAATATTAAAGTAGAACGAAATCTGCATGCATTCTATTGTTCTGAAGTCAGCATTTGTGTTAGTATCAATTAAAAATAAAGGCATCGATTGTGGTGCATAAGTATGTATCGGAAGAGCGAAGGCACTCTTCAGCTGATAATTGCTGAACATTGCGCTAAAGCTGTCCTACTTAGCTTTCCCCAATTATTGGTTCGATACTTGATTAATGTGCATTTAATTGGGGCCTCTCGGGCAGACTTGACCTAAAATGCATTTTGCTTTCACAGATGCTCTTCGTCTTCTACCAACCTACCAACCAATCAGACAACATCTGAATGGCCAAAGGAAAAAAACATCTTTGCTTTCTAGAGTTGGTAGGTGCGGCGTCGTCTAGGACCCTACGCACTAGCCCAAATCTAAATGGTCTGTTTTGAAGGACGATTCAGCGATATTATACCCATGTCTTCATAAAATTCGCTCTACAGCCTCGCATTTGGATAACAACTGTGACTGATACCGCAGCTGCTTCCGAGGATTTTGAAATCATTCACCACCGTTTGCACATGAAGGCTATGAAATTCAGTGAACATTTGATTCATCCTCTCAGCACACAACTAGGCGGCCGCAAGGACTATTCGCCCTTGAACATTGTCAAATGATTCATCGTTGGTACCACAGAAGCTAATTTAAGCACCCATTGCCTCTTCACTCCAGGTGCGATCTTCACAGGGCATAGTCATTGTTTAATGATTTATTTATTCTGGCGTGTTTTTTTTGCCAAAGACGTAAGATTTGAGGCAAAGGATTCCAGACACAACAATTAAATGTCCTAAATAGAGCCAACAACAAGCCGTCCATTCCATAGAATTTTCAAGATGCAACGACAACACAGAAGAAAAACCACACTCCCTTATCCCGAAAGTTTACTGGAATGTAGGACATGTACTGCTTCAAGGCCCTACTGATGTCACATTGACTAAGTTGGCGCAATAATGTCGAGCGCACTTGAGGCACTTGACATTTATTCGAATAAATCATTTTGCAACACAATGCCGTTTGCCTGAATTCCGGCTCCTGTTACGGACACTTGGTTGGTCGTTTTGCCACCTTCGGACAAACTTGCCCCTAGGCCATGCCAACACTTCCGGGTCCCATTCTGTTCTGTTTCCACCCATGTGGTAGGTCTCGAGGAGCTCTAATTTTGCTAGTTGATTGCATAAGTTAAAACTTGATATAACGATATAAAAGTTATAGCAATTAATTCTGGCCTCGATCACGAATCTCATTTGTAATAATTAACATGCAAGCTGCAATTCTGTTGGTGATGGAGTAAAGAAGATGCGATTTTGTTTTTTGACAAACAATACGCTAAGGCAAGGCCAATAAACTCCAAAAGGATACAAATTGGCAACTAGAAAAGAAAATTAAGCAGGAGATCGCACCAACTCTGAAGAATGCCTCACAAAGAGAGGCGTGTTTAAGGAAGGAGACAGCGTTAAGAACTCCTCAAATGATGTGCCTCACTCGCTGCAACGCAGCGAATTATAAGCCCGGTGAAGTGGTGGTAAGCAATGGGCGGGGTGCGCTGCATCAGTCCGAGACTTCTCTGAAGGCAAGAGAGGGCATTTCAGTAGGACAGCTTATATATTTAAAAAACAAAGGAAATGGGGCTGTTGGTAAACAAGTGTTAACTTCAACTGTAAGAACCCTCTAGGTATCACTGCAAGTTCTGTGTTGGCAGGTAATTTGCCCTCCTCAGTTGCCTTCGTAAGGTGGCCCATTCAGCGCCACACTTGACCCTGACGCATGCTGCCTATGGGGTTGGATGGTTGTCTTCAGCTTACCACACCAACTAAGTGATTCTGTCAGGCATTGGCTTCCAGCATGCTTCATGTACTCCTTCCATTAGGCATTAGGATGCTACTCCTAGGCCAGATTTATTTTGTTAATACTTTATGCACTTATTGGAGCAGGAATGTACGTGGTCCGTGATCGATTCGCAGTTGCACCGGCTGTTCCTACCACCATTCTGTAGGTGACTGCCAAGTCGTTACTTCGACTCGGCAGGCTCTACATTGCCAATGACGGTATGTAAACTCTAGTTTAAGATGACACTGATTTCACCAGGTTCCTAAGCCAGTCAATAATCACAGAAACAGTTGTCGAAAAGCGAATGATGTGGACATTTTGCGTTTAATCTGCTCTTGCATTAGTGCCACCAAGCAGTTTTTCTGGGTCCCATTAAGCCGCTCGCGACGTGCAGACAATGATTTTCCAGTCGGACGCTTTATGTTTTAGGAGCCTCACTATGCCACTTCTAGTCTACTAAAGTCAGGCGTTGCTGCAAGTATCAGCAGCCTTCATTGCAGGTAAAAGAGCGTACAGTGGTGGGCTGAAGGCCAACATCACTTTCACTTCTCAACTGACTGACAATCTTTGCCGATTTCACCACCGTCTTAGCTAGCCTCCTCGTGTTATGTTGGGGCCTAGTAGTTACGCCAAGTAGTCAGACTTGTTATCTTGTCACTAGTGCAAAGTGGAAACAAACCGATCAGTAGGGGAAAAGCTGCCTTATAGAGAACGAGGACGATTATGGATGGGTGGGTTGGCACCACGTTAACGAGAGAGAGCACATCCTGTGATAGATGACGGTTCAGGGGGATATTGAGTTTAACCGTGTGGGTGGCACAAATGGAACACTATAGAAGCGCCAATGTATTGATTCCTGGCTGGCAATATTTCAGTGCTATTCAGTAAATAGTGCCCCCTCAACAACTTGGCTATCAAGAAAATAATTTTTTTTTTAATTTCAGAAGACTCTGCTAGTATTCCCCTTCGATATGAAGGACCGGTTCTTATACGGGTGGGACAAGGGCTAATAGAATTAATGCCTCGTAAACGAGGTAAAAACGTCAATCAATGTGTCACCAGTGGTGGCAAAATGAGGTGGCAGTAGTCTTGTAGTCGTTGGATTTGGGGTCAAGTCGAATGTCTTATTAACGACGTCTAGTAGACGGTACTACTTTCACAGAAGTAAAAATACCTCCGAGTATCATCACCGTGATTACAAGCGGCCTAAATTTACTATTTATTGGCCGAGAAAACAGCTTATTTTAGGGAATTTAACCACTCATGTCAAGTTGGTGGGATGGTGTGAGGAGTAACTAGAGCCGTTTAACGAATTGTCAGTGTTGCAAATTTGTTTGCTGCCGTTATAAACTGGAATTTCTACGCATCTGCCGCGTAGATAACAACGACCAGCTATAATTAATGGCACAAAATGTCGGAGATGTCTTTGTTACTTGAATGTGGGTGAGTCAACATGCGGGTGTGACGTGCGGTATGCGTCTAGTTGCGAGCTGGTGATGGGTGAGGACCGCCATACGCTGAGCCGGACACCGTCTCAATGCCTGTGTCTGTGTGCGAGACCACGGCATTCTTGATCGGGTTCATTTACAATGATAAAGTGACTGGAGCTGCGTCCTCCCTCTCTGGCACAAACAACATGCAGTGGACTCTGCTCCCCGTCCACTTTTTCTTTACTCTACAATGGGTTATCGCAGTAGCGGTTCGGTTCAGAGTAGAGCGTGCCTCAATTCGCACATCTTCATGCCCAAATCATCCTTCGCTGTGCCAGTTCTCAACCTACCCTTTGTTAGGTGGACAGACAGGCATTTAAATGGACGAATAGGTAAGTAAATGCAGCTAGACGTAAAATAGGTTAACTTTAAGTGGCCATTACAATGCGATAATTTAGATTTGAGTAAATAGTGCCACCGCCAAATTCTAACACTTATTTGCTTAAATTCTTTTCACAGGATTTGTGTGCCACTCTTCGATGTGCGACTACGTCAGCGCCTCAGTTATAGAGGAGTAATTGTATTAAGCACCACCCCACTTACAATAAAATCACCTTTTATGGCGAAGGCGAAGAGTTGCTGAGTCTTGTGCAACCTTGCAGAAATGGAAGAAGGGTCTTCGAGTTCTTGTTTTGCAGAAGTGAAGAAGTCGTAATAAAGTCAACAAACTTAGCCCGCTGATGGGATGATGAGTCTGAATAAGGGTTGACAGACCCAATGTTCCATAAGAAGGAGGGAATAGGCACTTGGTTTTAAATCCTGTCTTAATTGCCTAATTGCCTGACAACCGTCCTTTTTTCCACAATAGTTCCGCTCTTCCCTAGTCACTCATCTGCGCAATCCACAAGATTCTCACGAATAGTGAGGATTCTTTACATTCCTCTACATAAATCACATCTGCGATGCTATTGAGTACTGGTTCCTTTTTTTCATGAGTCACTTGATCTTTTTCTTTTCCTTCTATCCTAAAGTTGGACACAGCTACTAAGACAGCTTACTCTGAAACACTAGTGAAGGAAATGAAGAAAGGCTAGTCACTATTTGATGGTGGGCAATGAACTGTGTCAGGACAATAAGAATCGCCATGGGTGTTCCAATTTTTTGCAAGCAAATAGATTTCATGCCCAAGCAGCTGATGGTGAAGTAGCATCACCACCCTGTCCTACTGATTTGAACCACACGGCCGCTGACTTCAAGGCACATTCCACAGCTCGACCAAATCCAGGAACCACTATTTATCCAAATCAAACAGTGTTAAAAAGCTATGAGGCTGTCGAATTCTAATGCTTTATAATTGCAAGCAAAAGTGGGTTCAAGAAGATTTAGCTGCGAATAGTTCCACGAAAACCTTAAGTAATGAAGCCGAATAAAATAGAAGAAATTTACTAAGCCCAGTGAAAATTCTGCAATATGCCCTCAAAAATGGCTCCTAGTAAAAG